>VSDK01004404.1:112483-164192 GCA_009767595.1 Symbiodinium kawagutii | reverse complement strand
GGGGAGACAAAGGGAGACAAAGGCGAGACAAAGGGGAGACAAAGGCGAGACAAAGACGAAACAAAGGGAGACAAGCATGAGCAGCAGCAGAGCAATGGCAAACAAAGCGCCGATCCAGAACCACAAGGGAGACAAAGGAAAGACAAACGGGGAGACAAAGGGAGACAAAGGCGAGACAAAGGGGAGACAAAGGCGAGACAAAGACGAAACAAAGGGAGACAAGCATGAACAGCGGCAGAGCAGCGGCAAATAAAGCGCCGATCCAGAGCCACAAGGGAGATAAAGGGGAGACAAAGGGAGACAAAGGGAGACAAAGGGGAGACAAAGGGAGACAAGCATGAGCAGCAGCAGAGCAATGGCAAACAAAGCGCCGATCCAGAACCACAAGGGAGACAAAGGAAAGACAAAGGGAGACAAAGGGAGACAAGCATGAGCAGCGGCAGAGCAGCGGCAAAGAAAGCGCCGATCCAGAACCACAAGGGAGACAAAGGAAAGACAAAGGGAGACAAAGGGGAGAGAAAGCGAAGACAAAGGGGAGACAAAGGGGAGACAAAGGGAGACAAGCATGAGCAGCGGCAGAGCAGCGGCAAACAAAGTGCCGAGCCAGAGCCACAAGGGAGACAAAGGGAGACAAAGGCGAGACAAAGGGGAGATAGAGGGAGACAAGCATGAGCAGCGGCAGAGCAGCGGCAAACAAAGTGCCGAGCCAGAGCCACAAGGGAGACAAAGGGAGACAAAGGCGAGACAAAGGGGAGATAGAGGGAGACAAGCATGAGCAGCGGCAGAGCAGCGGCAAAGAAAGCGCCGATCCAGAGCCACAAGGGAGACAAAGGGGAGATAAAGGGAGACAAGTATGAGCAGCGGCAAAGCAGCGGCAAACAAAAGCGCCGATTCGAGGCCCTACCATAGAGAAGTAAGAACCCCTTATAGCTTGTCAGCTATCTGGGGAAAAATGATCACAGAACCCTGACTCAGTTGTAGATTCACATGGTAAATTTTGCTATTGTGCCAATACCTCTCCATCAACCCCAACAAATCCACTTTAATGAGCAACTTTGTCAGACCAACCATTCAGAGGTACTCTAGCTACACCACATTCCCTGGTCTGGACTTGGCTATTTCTTAGGTACTCTATGCTTTGTGACCATAAATTTTGAAATTATGTTTCCAGGGGGCTTCTAGATTGGTGTTGTCATGATTGGTTATTTAGTTGGCTGTTTATGATGCCGTGAAGTCTGCTACCAGAGGGCGGAAGGTGTCCTTGTTGCTTGGGTGGGGTGTGACTGGTCGCCAGCAGGTTCAACTTGGACGGTTGGTGAGCCCTTGAGGGATGCTTGTTTCCACAAAGGATGGTACCCCCGAGTTGCTTCCCAAACATCGTACATTTTTGGTGAGGGATCCCCCACTTCTGGATTTCTCCTACATCCATATCTGCCACTCTCAAGGAATGAAATCTGTGAGGGTTTTGGACTCAAGCTTGAGACTTTTGGTCGCCTAGACTTTGGGACTGCATAGACTTTCCCTTCAGGGGTAAGTTTGGGGGCATCCCAGTAGCTAGAGGATGTTGCTACAGGGTGGCGTTTCTCCACTTGGCGGTTGTAAATCTTTGTGGATGGTTATTTGGACGGGTGGAGAAGTTGCCATTGGGGGGTCGGAAGAAATATCTTCACGTACCATGAAAGATCTGAAATGCTTCAAGAGTTCTGCTCACACACTTCCACTTACTTGAAGCAACGCCAACAACGCCACCACCTATCCCACTACATGTCGAGAGTGACTCAAACCCCCTCAAAGATAACATGGCCCCGGGATCTTGTGGATGGAGCAACGACGACTTGATGATCTAAGTGGGTCCAGCAGTTCAGCATCCAACACCGGTACCTTTTCCTTGAGATCAGCTGACGATCCCTCTCATGGGTACCATTTGAAGTTGCACTACGGCAATCGATGGCAATCGATGGCAATCTATGGCAATCGATGGCAACCGCTTCTTATTTACGCAAAGTATCATTGTCACATGGCTGTCAACACCATGTGTTCAAGTCGATGCAATGGAGACCTTGCCAGGGTCGTTTCCGGGATCACCGGGGCGCGGCACGCCTTCATGGCACCTTGCACCTTGTCATTCACGGGCAGGTCGCCCAGTTGATCCACGATGGGATAGAGCGATGATCTCGGCACCCAGGGCCACGGGCTCCGGCCCGTGATGGTTCCGTTTGGGGGGTACATGGATAGGGGTAGATGATGGGTAGATGACTGGCAGATGATGGTTAGTAATGTTTGGAATTAAGCTAAGATGATGGTTGATGATGGTTGTTGATGGTTAGTGGACCTCGATGGTTAATGGATTATCATGGTCCATGTAGATGATTGATGGTTCATTATCATGGTGAACAGGGGTTGACCATGGCTACACCTGCCAGATAAATGGATCCATAACAGGCATCCGCCATCCCCAAGTTGTGACCCTCTACTGAAACCCGGAGCAACTTGGGTGTCGCACCATGGATTCTAACCTCCAAGGCCCTCAACCCCGCCAAGAAACCTGGGTTTCGTAGGGAATCTAATCTATTCACTAGATGTCATTGGGAAGGAGGTGGTAAGCGCCTTATATAATCATCCCCAATCACTGTTTGCTTGCAAGATGTCGCCAATTTAGGGCGGTGGCAAAGGGCACCTCCAGACCTGAATCTGCCAACCCCACTTCTCACACAGCTTCGTCACTGCAAATGATCAGCTTTGGGTTTTCACCGTACCATGTCCCTAGAAGCACATATGAAATCGCGAAAGCATCAGAGTTTTCAGGACGCAATCGCGACAACCAGACCACCTTTGGTTCAAAGGGATCAGTTTTCTAGGTGTTGCTGTGAGGATGCTGGGTTAGCCATTATCAGTCCACCAAAACTACCGGGCTTCGCGCGAAAACCAACACCATGATCTCCAACTGATAAGTGATGGTAGCCATACCCAGTTCTGCATTCTGCCCACACCATGAAAAGAAGCATGGATTCCCATGAAAAAAAGAAGTAGAAAAAGATAGGGCGCTAAACTGCTAACCCTCTTGGTGATCTCCAACCGTGCTTCATTGACCGTGGACAAGCCAAATTGCAGAATCAGTTGTTGCTTGTGACCAGACGATGCATCAACCACCAAGGAACAGCACTCGCTCCCTAGGGCGGTTACAGCAGGTCGGGTCCTTCAAAACAGTTCGGCAAATGTTCAGCCAAGGATGCGCAGTAGAAGAAATCCCAGCAACTCACCAACCCACCAAGCAAGCTGACCAAACTTGACACCCAATGAAACCCACACAGCCCATTCAGTACCAAGGGACATGTCTGCAGGATCTTCTGCCTTCAAACACTTCACCAGTGCTCCCAATGGAACCCAAAATTTCTCGATAGCACATTTGCTCCTGGCACCGCTGTGGTACTGCCAAGGGCCGACACAAGACAGAACCGAGTTATCTAGGGTTGATACGAGTAATAAATATATAGAGAGAACGGGAAGATCTTCTATTATTTCACAACATATCATCATATTGCTTTCCTTGCAAATCATGTTACTGCAAGGCACCGCTATGCCAGAAGAATCGACACCGTGGATTTGGAACTTCAATCGCCATGACTTAGAGCTGTTTGCCAGTCATTTTTTGGCATCACCAACGGTACCAAGGCATCTGTGAACGTTAGATGGAATCAGCCACTGCAGTGGCAGCCGCCACCTCTCCTCATCTTGAACAGCAGCTCGCAAATGGATTCTGCTGTGCTATCGCCTTGCGAACAAATTGTAGCAACTCCTTTCCATCAGCCACAACATGCTACAACTGCAGCTGCTTGCACCAGCTGAAACGAACCAAACTTCAGAAGCCAGCAGCAAAAGATCTTCAACAACAGCAGGCAATCACCGCTGGTGAGCAGCTTACAGTTATTGTGTTGCCAACTTGGGAGAATTTTCAAGACAATTGTGAGAGCTTCCCACCTCTAGATGGCAATGGAGACACAAAACATGCGGTTCTGCTGACCCCAAGAGGTAATCTGAGGCCAAAATGATCAATGACCAGTTTACTGCCGGAGGTGGGTCAAAATGTGGTACCATGGTCAGGGCTTCACCATGAACTGTCCATAGCAGAAGGTCTGGTTGGTGGTTCTAACCCCAAAAGTAGTCATCAAATTGGCTACTCCCAGAGCGCGGTACTGATGCTCTTGTTTGACCCTGAGCCCAAGACCTAGCAGCCCCACAAACCAGCACATCAACCAAACAAAGAAGGTGAGTATTGTCATTGTCATTACATCACATTGAGATGTCTGCCTTGCATTCAACCAATCTTCTTACTTATGGTCAATTTCAACCCATTCTTCATGGACCACTAGTTGTTTACTTGGGAGGGGGACCATGTCAGTAGGTCGAGGGATACCCTGATCGGTTTAGTACTACTCAGTTAGCATCAGGCCCCATTGACCGCCGCCAACCATTGCCACCAGTCAGCATCATCGTCAACCACATCCTCAACCATTACCACCATTCTGAAGCAGATCAATGAACCACACCACCATATCATCATTCTGAACCATTCTGAACTATATCACAAATGGTTCATTGATAATTCAGATCACTATTGACAGATGGCTATGGGTCAAAACCCTGTACCACTGCTTCCCCTGTCATTAACCATTGTTTTCCATCCCCCCTTATTGTTGAATAATATTGATCCATAGCCAGATGGTATATCACCATGAGTCACTACAATCAGTCACTACAATCAGTCGCACAGCCCCAGCTGCGCCTGCGACGGCGCAGTCCGCAGCCTGCATCTGCCTTTCCTGGAGAAATCCAGGAAAGGAGTCCATAAAAGGGGGCGCATGGTCGTAGTGGGTGGTAGTGGTTAATGGATGGTAAATGGTTGGTAAATGAAGGTCAAAGGTTGGTTACTCGTTGGTAGTTGGTTGATTGATTTTTTGGTTTCTGTGTGATTGTGGTGGTTAACCACCGATGTGGTGGTTGATAATGCTTCAGCCAGTGGATCATCATGGTTGCTCTTGGTTCATGGTGCCAGTGATTGATACCGGTTCATAGTATCATGGTAGTGATGACTATTGATGGTTAATAGCGGTGATTGTAAACACTTCACAAACATGTTTACACCGCTGGCCGTGGATAAGTATTCCCCGTTCGGTGAGGTGCGCTCTCAAAGGCTCCCATTTTTTCCGAGGTCCCAAAACTATGAGGCCTTGTGCGGGTTGATTGTTGCAAGCTTGGTACCTGTGACATGTGCCAGAGAACACATACATCAGTAGTCATTAGTATACCTGGTTTGGAAAAGAGACATTGTGCAGGATCTGCGTGACTGCGTGCAAATGGCATTTCACCACAAACTGAGGATCCACCGATATGATGTAGTAGCGATGACCAAGTGTGCGCTCAGCTGCGCCGGTGGTTGATTTGGAGACATTTCTATTAGGATGAGGATGCCATGGTAAAGAAGGTCGTAGTGATGACCCCCGGCATAGCACTTAGATCCATCGCAAAGACATCTCAATAGCAAGAGCTGCATGGAGACCGTGGTTGAACCTTTGGTGTTTTTATATGTTGTTTAATGGGCAAAAACTACCCAAGGTACCCAGCTTTGATGTTGCTTCATTTGCTTCCATACCTTGGAGAAAGAACTAGTACCTCAGAGTCAAAACTCTAAGCGAAGTATCATTTTCAGCTTGAAATCAACCAGTTTGGGAGCTTGGAAATTTGGATCCCTCCACGCTTCCTGAGATGACCAATCGACCGTACTTGACAATCTTTGGAAGTCAATGATCGTGGAATCATTGAAGTACTTTTTTTGATGTGCTAAAAACCAAAGTAAGAAGAACCAAAAAAAGTCAACTGTATTAATGATTGACTATGATGGTCATGTTATCTTTACGACTTGTATCCACCATCAATCATTATAAGAACGATTTGTTATTAGGTAACTAACAATCATAAATCATCAACAAAGGAGAACTCGCCCATTCTTGGTCAGTGAACAGTACCATCATGGCCATCCCTATCATTCAGCCGATGTAGCTTAACCCTTTCTTCTGGGACCGTGGAACGACTGGAGGTGGAGCGGAGCAGAACAGCCTCTGTTGATATGGCAGAACGACCATCAATCATTGATGATGGTGCAACTGGCCAACCACACAGGGTCAACTGAATCAGGACTTTTTTACATCTGTAAAGAACCAACTGAATCAGGATTTCTTTGGAGATAAAAAACCTGGATGAGGGATGATTAGTTGGTATGTTTCCAACCTGTCGGGTGCCACGTTGCCGCCGCGCTCCTCCAAGGTGAGTGCCTTACAGGATCCAACTTCCGACACAAGCACTCGTGCCAAATCCTGCCTGAGCCATGGCTCAAAACTGAGGTACCCCAAAATCATCCAAAAACATCCAAAATCATCCAAAAGTATGCATTTAGTATGTAATGTATAATTTCGATAGTATCTATATAATATATAAGTATTTCTATCAATATTTCTAGCATTAAAGCAACCATTTTGGGGGGTCCCCTATTTGAAGAACGCCTCATCTGGCACCATCAAATGGATATGAGTAGTGTGTGGTAGAAGCGTTGTATCCACCTGGGATTATTGGCAAATGGGTGTGGCATGTTGTTGCATGTTGTTGCCCCGAGTCAACCAGAAAGGAGGAAAACGACGAAGTCAGTCAAGCAAAACAGAGACAACTCAGTGATTAATGAAGGGATGAAGCAGAGGAGAAGGATCGGAAAGAGGAGCAACTTTAAGAAGAAGCGGAAGAAAAGGAAGAAGATGAAAGAGGTGAAGAACAAGAGGTATTTTTTAATCTTGATTGTATGGGCAGGATGAACTTAAGTAAATTAGTTGTTGAACAAATTCACACAGGAATATCCTAGATATATGTGTAGCGCGCATGCCTATACAAATGACACACTGGAATCTGGCCATTACCAGATGGGAGCGGCATGCTACATTCTGACCGACCAGCAGGTAAAAACCTGTGTAAAAAAGGAAGTGTATCATTCATAAGATCAACAAGTGCTCTGTGAACTGGCTGTGGGTCAAAACCCTGTACCCCTTGTTCCCCTGTCATTAACCATTGTTTCCCTATGAGTTTGTTGGTGGAAATCCCCCATTAATTGGTTGGTTAACTGCTTGACCCAACTCGCCAACTCAAGAAAGTGAAACCGTTCACGTCGAGACTGTGCTAAGCCTCGAATCGTTACATACCGCAGCTCTTGAAAGATCTGTTGGCGAGCCCATTAACTGCGTCACGGGTCAAGATGTCACTCATGACTCATCGAAAAAAGCACATCATGGTGAAAAGAGTCTCACAGAGATTTATAGCGTTTCATTTTCCAAGCCTTCACAACCAGTTGGAAGAATGAGTCTATCGCCTCAAGTTGTTGCTTAGACTTTCTGTGCATCCCCTCATCAAAATCTCCAGTTTTGGCAGCAAGTTGTGGAAGGTTCTTCCGTCAGCAAACGGCGAATTTCTTGCTTCGGTCAGTGGCTGGGGAATTTGTGGCCGCTGAAGTTTCGGGGGAAACCTCCAGGCGGTTTTTCGTGTCAAGAGTGCGGTGCAGAGTCAATTCATTCCATCAACAGTACGGTTGATCAAAGTTTCCAGTGAGAAAGACTCTGCCTCACATATCTGCATGCGGATACTTGCTTCAACTCACGAATTGATGTCTGCACTTTCAGGCAGAAAAGATACTGTGCCCGCATTTCGACGCACTATTCACACTGGTGAAAACTCCGCTTGCTCCAAGTCGGTCTTTGCAAATACATGTGGCTAGAAACGTTCGAATCAATTATTCGTTATTATGTTGAAGTATCATTTTCACCTGGTGCACATGCTAATCCGTTGATTGCTGCCATAGTGGTTTGTCCTATCAATTCATCCAACAGGTTGGCAGTGGATTTGCTATGTCACCCGTGCTGAGTGCCGGCACCCTTGACATCCCAGCACTGGGGGGACCTGGGCACGAGGTGCAGGACACTCCTGGTCATCTACGTGTGTATCAATGTGTGTACATGTATATATATATATATATAATATATATATGTATATATATAATATATATATATTCATATATTCATATATTTATTGAAGGAAATGTGCAAGTCAAAGGTCCGACTTGTGGAAAGTTGAAGCCGTCAGTTCGTCATGAGATCAGAGACAAGAAGAGCAAATATGCGTGTGCGTGACTGATAGGAATTGCGCCAAATGCTGTGTTGCAAGGGGCAGGTTCAGAGGTAAGTTGGGACAGCAATCAGCCAAACGTGCACCATGCTTTTGCGAAACGCACATTTGCAAGTCAAAATCGCAAAAAACTGAGGTGGTCCAAACGTTTGTTCAAGTTTAGATCTGCAGAAAGTGCACCGTGCTGTGGCGAGAAGCACATTGGCAAATCAAAATGTTCAATACCTTTGGGTTTTGCACGTTTTAACAACAACAACAACAACAACAACAACAACAACAACCACAACAACAACAACAACAACAGCAGCAGCAGCAGCAGCAGCAACAACATCAAAAAAAAACAACCGCAACCCCAACCCCAACCACGACAGCGACAACAACAACAACAAAAAAAAAAAACAACCGCAACCCCAACCCCAACCACGACAACCACAACAACGACGACGACGACGACGACGACGACGACCACAACAACAACAACAACAACAACAAACAACAACCACAACAACCACAACAACCATAACAACAACAACCAACCACAACAACCAACAACAACCAACAACAACCAACAACAACCAACAACAACAACCAACAACAACCAACAACAACAACCAACAACAACCAACAACAACAACCAACAACAACCAACAACAACAACCAACAACAACCACAACAACCACAACAACCACAACAACCACAACAACCACAACAACCACAACAACCACAACCACAACAACAAAGAAAAAATACAGTCATCATTAGCATCATTATCATCATCAGCATCATCATCAACATCATCATCTTCATCATCATCATCATCATCATCATCCAACATCCGCATCATCAACTCATCTCCACCAACCCCTCTTTTTATATAGGCTACCTCTTCTGGAAACTTCCGCCACCGCTTTGTGTGGTCCATATGTTAAATGCATATTATATTGCGCATGCAAAAAAAACATGTATAATTACGTTTATATATATATATATACATATGTATATTCATACATGTAGGTGCACATGGATATATACAACAGAAGTATAGATATACAAATATGTTTTATTCTTGTATGTATTTTGACAGGTGTGAATATATATATATATACATATGTAAATACATATATATATATTTATATATATGTGGATGCACACATCAAATTGCACTTATTGTGTGCACAAATGGATATGAATCTATCTGTCCAGGTGGACTATTCTTGCATAAGAAGTAGATGTACATACTGTATGCATACGGATCACACAACCTACATGCATAAACACATTTCGTATAGCAGAGTACACACCATACATTTTGTTACAGTACCTTGTCTTACCTTGCCGCAGTGCTTCAATTACCGCATTACATCACATTGCAGTACCTTCCATCAATTGCCTTACATGCCTGTACAATGAAGTACATTGCCTTGCCTCACATTACATCAATTACATGACATACATGTTGGAAAAGCCTTTCTTTGTCAACATATTTCAGAAGGACCAACCGTTCCAAAAACTCTCGGGTGGGCATCCGTGGGCAACTCTGGGTGGAAAGCATCTCAGATCTCTGCGTTGGCTCAGGTCTTGCCATGCCCTCATTCTTCTTTCTCTCTATTTTTCCCTTTGGGAAGATCAATAGGTTCTACCCCTTCCTGGGACCTGGTGACCTGCCCCCCGGCGTACCAGTGCCAGTGGCAGCAGCCAGCGCAGCGCCTCGTTGGGGGCAAAGACTTGGGCCACAGCTGTATCCCAAAGCTGGTGATGTTGGATCCATAAACCACCCATTTTAGAGAAACATCACCAGCTATGGTGAAACTGATGGTGCTTGATATGGATCTACCGTTGTAAATGGTGAACTGCTCATTGAAATGTTGTGGTTGTTTGGTGGTAAACCACCTGGTATAAGTACGTGTCAAACTGTTTACCACCAAGCTCCAGAGGTACTAACAAGTCAAATGTGTTTGCGTTTGTCCACACCATGTGCCATTAAACAATTACGGTAGAAATGTTTATCGAGGCTGTGCCACTAAGATGTGGAAGACAGTAGTCCTTGGCCTGATCAAGCGCCAACTTTGGGGAGAGGGTTCCCCACACGCTTCAGCCGCTTCAACCCAAAGGTTTCTCAATCGAGGCGTTGCCATCCAACAACGTTCTTCAGAGCAACAAGCAAAGTTGATTCCACCGCTGACAAAGTCATGAATCTTGACATGTCCAAGTTGACACCTCCTCAGCAACTTGGAGAACATCGCAGCATGATTTCGGTTTTCAGGGTACAGCCTTAGTTGTGACACCGCTGGTCTCACCATGTCTAACCTGCCTCAAGATTTGAGTCATTTTTAACTGATTTAAATCAGCTACTTTGCAATCGCCAGGTGAACCTGCCAGTAATTCTGAGCCAATGAGCCGAGCATTCTTCAGATCTAGGGTGATCGTGAGGAAGCAACTAACGATGCTGGTGGTTGGCTACAGCAGTATATAGTCTTCAATATGTGTTTCTCCCCATTTCTGGTTTTTGGCATCCCTGTTGCTGTTGCTTCCATCACCATGATTGTTGGCCAATCATTTGCCAAGCATTAACCAACCAGTCACCAATCATCTGGCCAATTTAATCGAAATTCCACCTCATGTGCCTTGTCTTAAATCGACTGTTCACCCCAGCCTAAATTGGAACACCTCCCCTGATTGCATTGCTAAACCGCATTGCTCCCTCGTCCACGCGGGCATTGTTTATTTGTTTGACCAGGCCTAGAAACTTTCGGGACCCTTTTCGGGACCCACCCAGTCAGAACGATTTTGGTCCATTTCCGGCGGTGCCGATTCCCAAACGCCAAAGTAACCAATTCATCAAAACAGTTTTTTTACCTTTGGGTGCTTCTCAAAATAAGGGACCCCTCAAACCATACATGAATGCTCATGTTTAACACTAAACCAACCAGTTTTGGGCACACCTATGGCTTGAGAAACCACCAGATCTAAAAAACTAAAGCATGAAACCACCTGGTTGGTGCGTGGGGTGTGGGGGCTCATCCATTCACCCACTGCTTGGGGGCTCGCCCAGCTACTCACCAGCCCTTCCACGGCGCCTTGGCCATGTCAAAAAGCGGCCACCAACTCCCACCAAAAAGGCGCCAGAAAAAGGCGGCGGACATGGTCAGTGGTTGACTTGTGGTGGTTGGTGTTGACACGTGTGGTGAAACTAGTGGTGAAACTAGCGAATAGGTGGAAATAACAAGAAGTAGTGCTGAACTGTTCGGTTAATTGGCAATTAAACATAACGCTTAACAAAGGAATTGAGTAATGTTTAACAAACTAGTGGGCATCACTTACTGGTGGTTAAATCACTTAACTAGTGGTTCCTATTGTTTAATACAAGAGTGAAGGAACGACAGCGGTTCGTAATGGCTAAGTCGTGATTAACTAAAGACAACGGTTGGCCATGGTTGATGAATGTTGAAACTTGAACGGTTCACCAATGACAACGGTTAAATTCATGATGGTAACGGATGGTGATTGCACGTAGGTTGTCTGAAGACACTTCCAGAGTTATCATTTATGGTCATCGCTATTCTTGGATCTTGATGAATCTGGGATCCAATAGCCCATTCTGGGCAAACACTGTCTTGGATGATGGCAATGCTACATGGCCATATCTCAAAACTGGCAACCACCCCCGAAGATCATAGCTTCGTGGTCCCGAGCGCCCACTTCGAAGTCATGGCAGCCACGTATGTCCATACCTGTATGTACCTTTATAGATGCATACATATTTACATCTATTTACAGACATTTACACATGTATATGTATATATAGACACACACATATATATATATATATATACATACATATATAAACATAGGTATATATACAAATATATTTATCTATGTATAAATTTAAATACAAACATATATATATGTATTTGTAAATATATATATATATATTTATTTATTTATTTATTTATTTATTTATTTATTTATTTATTTATTTATATTGTTTACATATACATATACATATGTATATCTACATTTATCCGTATATTCAAGTACAAATATCAATATGTATCCAAATAAATAAATAAATAAATATATATATATATATATACTCATATACATTTATATGCACATGCATACATCTACATTCATTCATTCATTCATTCATTCATTCATTCATTCATTCATTCATTCATTCATTCATTCATACATACATACATACATACATACATACATACATACATAGACATACATAGACATACATAGACATACATACATACATACATACATACATACATACATACATACATACATACATACATACATACATACATACATACATACATACATACATACAGATATATATATATACATTCATATAAAGTTATCTACACATTTAGACATATATATATATACATATATATTTATATACATGCACATAGGTGTTAATTATGCAATATGATATACAATATAGATACATCCTTTTGCATGGACCCATCTATAGCCACTGCTGCCTCTGCGTCAATACATCGCTCCTTTTTGCGGGCCATTGCTGGGCTCTTGGCGAGCGGGCCAGTGGCGACGATGGTCGTACGCATTGGATACGCTTACTGCAACCAGCATCAACCATTGTTGAATGACTGGTTGCAGCCATTCTTCAACCATAATCATTCATCCATCATCATCCAGTATCAACAGTGACCAGTCAATATCAACAATGACCAATAATCAATCATTGACTATCATCCACGATCAGCCATGACTGCCAACAATGATCATCCATCATCATCAATCTATCGCTCATCATCCACCATGTTGAACCTCCGCACAATACACACCACAGCATTTCGATGACAACGAAACCACGGGGCACAGGGCACGGCCGCCGCGCCGCACTCCTGCACGTCGCCGCCGCCGCTGAGTGCGAATCGGACACGTGGATCCGAGTGAAACCACCAGAACAGGGCCCCGTGGAAGCTGTGTATCACTGCTTGTCGCCAAGCAAACTTGAAGTATTGAAACCAACCACTGCGCACAACTGGGGAAACCAACCAGTTGTACATTCACACAAGCGGATCACGTTGGAACCACAAGAGTTGTGAGGTCGCAAGTGATTACGATGACTTCACCTATCAGCTTGAAAACTGGCTACCGCTTCGTGGCCTGCGACAACGAGCCCTTACAAGGCAGATCGGTCCCCATGACCTGGGTATCTAATAACACATGGCACCCAACTCGGTGGTTATCCAATGATAAGCCCAAGACGAACAAGTCTGAAAGAAATCGGAGTCGCAGACTTCCCTCCCCATCCACAGTTGTTACCGACAACATACGTGGTGCCACTGCTTTGGCGTAAATCATTAGTATCAGATCCAGCCTGGCATGACATAAATATCCTTGGATGACAAATAGCTCGGGATTCTTTCTGACTCGTCAGGCAAAGTTTCAGGCCAAGGAATTGGGAAATATGTGTCCTATTGCATTATCAGTGTTGGTCACCACGTCTTGGATCCAGATGATATTGGTCTGCCAGAAACCAGTCGTCGGTACCCCCTTGAATGATAGCTCACCGTGGCTGTCTTTCTTGGCGCTATCTGTATCGACCCCTCAAGGTCCGACGATGCACAACTTCAGGATGCCCGGTAATCCAGCGGAGGCTGCAAAACTGTCCGGCTGAGAATTTCTTCGCATGTTCTTCTGATTGGACGAGAGGGCCGTGATTGGATCTTCTGCACTCATGGTGGTGTTTGGAATTTCATCAAGAAATGATTCAACTTAAACCCCCAGATGATTGGTGGAATGATCCAGTGATGATTGGCGGTGGGAAAAGATCCAGCATTGACCTGATTTCTCTTTTGCTCCTTTTCCAATGAGGTCCCAAGCTATGCTTTTCCTGAAAATGACCAGTTCCGCCTTTGGAAGATGCTTGGGGTTACCCCATGACCGGACCGAAGAGGAATAAATCTCCCAGTTCCCACAGCACGGTGGCTTGTGCCAACATCATTGGCAAATCCCAGGGGAGATCATTAGCAATAGAATCGCAGCGCTTTGTTTATCACCTTGCGTACCGCTGTGGCGATTCTTCTTAATTATTATGCTTCTCCTTGGTGCTCGAATCATTCCAGCATGTGATCGTGGGGTAGGGTCAACAACCGGCCAATGCCGCCAGTGTTGAACAGTTGAAGCCATTGACACGCAGCTCAGCACGTTCATCGCATCGAATGGTTCCCGATTCATCATGGGACCACTGTGAGCCCTGGTATATCATAAGACTCAACAAACGACTTAGAATCTTTGGCAGGATAACTTGATTTCAAATCCAATCAGGGAAGGTGATACGCGGAAAAAAGGTTGCTGATGGCTTTTACAAATATGATTCGTATGATCGATTCTTCTGCAAAGCCAACTTGCTCTGGAGGTCGCCACTTGCGTTGAGCATACTAAAAGCATGGAGATGACATACCATCAAAAGCCCAGTCCCGTTGTGATCATTCTCAGCCGTCACCAACAGGCTGGGGTGAACTCCGTTATCCAACACCGGCAATTGAGACAGAGGGCTGAGGGCGAGTGCCGAGCTGTGCCCCAAAGGTGCGCTGGAAACTGCTGGACGGCCCCTAGGCACTCCCAAAGGCCCTAGTTTGCAGAGGTTGTCGTCTCCCATCCCACCGAGCCAGAATCAAACTTGAGGGGTACCAACTTTTGGGGTCACCACAGTTGGGATCATTTAAGTGCATGAAATCTGCTTGCTATCTCCAAGAATAGCTGTCTCCAACCTGCTCTGAGGGCAAAGTTGCCCTCGAAACACCATTGTCCAGCAGATTGGAATCGAATCATGGTAGTGTTTGTTTTATCTTCTTGATTTTCAACCATCAGCAATGTAAAATATACAGACACATTTTGTTTGCCAGATCTTTGATCACTTATCTTGTGGCATGGACACCTTGATCACAGTGTTTGATTCAAAGAAGAAAAAAGAGTCAAGAAATCAAGAAATGAACAATAAGAAACATGTCACTAGACAGTGTCCGCAAATGAAGATAAGAACAGGTATCACTGATAGCAGCTGGAAAATCGATGTTCACTGCTAGTTCTTGGCGTCAATAGTTCAAAATGTGAGGATGTGTGAGGTATGTAATGTGCGAAACACATTGACGCAGGCTTTATTGATGGTAGCAACTTGTATACCCTGTCAGCGTAAGTTTTTTTCTGAAGGACTTGGTCAACCTTGCATGTAAATTGGGCTGGTTCGGTTGTGCCCCGAGTGCCCAAATAGCTCCGTTCATGCAAGTTGTTCATGATCCTCTATTGTCACCAGACTTTTTTTCAATTGTTAGCGGGGAGGCTTGAAATGGTTCTTGAAAATGATGGATGCGGCCCTGAGAAGACCCTTGAAGATGGGGCGACCGTCAGGGACTCGTGGACCCCATGTCATCCACCATGTTTAATCAACGACAACATACTGGTGCCCTGAAGCTATCTGCAACGGGCGTGTCCACCAAAATCAATGTGTATCCTTCTTATTCCACATGTATACGTACGCGTGTCCATAAAATATCTATACATATACGTATGCAAATGACCATTGCGTGCTTGTGCCCAAAGAAAAGCAGATCACTTCATATATCTATATATTTTTTGTATAGAAATGAAATTACAAAAACATATTCTTATCATCTATTCATTCATGTACCACTTTGTGCCTAACCTGGCATCGACAGCCCGTACCTCTGCCCCACCGTCTCTGCCAAACTCTTCAGCTGCGAGTCCACCCCGATGCTGCGACCCCGCAGGGGCGGCACTGGAGTCGATTGCTTGCCGAGTACCACAGGATAAGATCAGGGTGCCTGACTCAGTCTGAGGTTTGTTCATCTTAGTTTTTCCCCACCCAGACTTTACATGTTTAGCTTGTTAATGAGGAGTAAACTCCACATCCACAGATCGATCTCACTGATATCCATAGCCGCTTACCCCTGGGTTTGTGGAAATCTCTGAGCGGCATGCAGGATCGACAGCAGACTCGAGATGGTGGGAAACGCAGCGGTCACCGGGTTCCGCCGAGGCCGAAGGTTTGGGGACACGCCAGGTGAACCGAACTGACCCGTCTGTGGCGTTGGCTTGCGAATTCAGATATGCATCGAAAGAAATCATTGGATAGACATATATAAATGTGTGTGTGTGTGCGTGCACAGTTACATATGACGGGATTTTGAAATAGAAGGAAATGCATGCATGCAGTCATGGGCATCCATGCGCAGGCCTCCATGTGCGCTGTTCTGTGTTTATGGATGTGCATGAAGAGTAAACAAATAAGTGCAACAAGTCTGCGTGTGCGTATGAATGCAAGTATACATATATAATGTCATATAATATTCAGGTAGCTGGTGCAGATATACGTAGATACATATACTGTATATATATATATATTTACTTGTATTGCTATATCTGCATATTATACGTATGCACACACACACGGGTCAACAATCCCAGTTTCGTTGGAAGGGCAGTTGTTTGTGTACAACCGTTCGACAGGGTACACCTGCGCCTAAGGCACTACCGTTGATGCTTCAACTGATGATTCTTGTCCCCATTCACCGTAAAGAATCACAACATAACAGATTAAGTGCGGTTCATTTGTTAATCATTACTATCACGATTGCAATCATTAGAAACATCATAACTATTCACACCACTAATCATATCTATTGAAGCGTTTTAAAACTATAAACATGATCCATCACCACCAGCCATGATTGACCACTACTAAACTTCAACCTTTTATAGCAACTTGGTCTTGAGTAACCACTATCAATCATTAACTAAATGCTATCACTATCACTATCACTATCACTATCACTATCACTATCACTATCAATCACTATCATTATCTAAACTTCATCAACCACCATCAATCATTCACCTGTGGGCCCCAAGCCTTCAACGGCACTCAGCTTTCATAGTGCCCACGCGGCACGGCGGTAAAGCCCAGCATTGATGGGTCCACCTGCCGCATGACTTTCACTGCACAGCAACCAGTTGAAGCATAGCACTCATCTGAGTGTTTCTCAAGCCATAGGTGACACTGAAGTTGTGGTTGGTTTTTACTATACATGGTTTGTAAACCGGATTATTGGGAAGTTCCCCTATTTTGAGCAACCCTCATCTAGTCCAAGAGGATCAACCTGGGGTAAACCACCTGGGGTAAACCACCTGGGGTAAACCACCTGGGGTAAACGAGTTTAAGCTCAATAATCTAGTGTAGTTGAATAGGATGAGCCAGTTTAACCGTGGTCATGGGAAAAAACAAGTTTAACCATTGGTATCTTTTATTTTACATAAGAGAATAAACCTAGGATAAGCTAGTTTTACACGCGCAATGGTAAAAATGTGTTTAACCATTGCGAGCTCTCCCCATAATGTTCTCAACCTCGGATGTGAGGCTAATACGTGACTAGACAGCCTGACTTCAAACCTGTCTTAAGGGCTTATCCACCAATCAAAACTGAGTTGTCCCTACCAAGTCTTGTTGACATACCGGCTTCACCATGCATGCCTCATTCCCATATCTATGACAGGCTTTGGCAACAATCCTGACAAAGGTCCATAGACATAACCCCAGGCTCATCCCAATGGATGCCAGGGAGTGACGAACGACTCTACCACTATTCACCACTGTGATAGACTGGTACTAGCCAGTACCATGAGAAAATTCATCCAAGGTCCACGTAGATAAACACAGGTTTGGCCGCAAATAGCTCGTGATTCATCCATACTTGTATGTATGTGATTGCATGTGTAATTATATACTGTTTGGTGGCTACAACCCGTCTGAAAAATATACTAATCATCAACCAACCATTTCTAATGAATCTCCGCTTCACCAATACTACCCATCAATTGACCATTCAATCAGCCATTGATCAACACTTAGTCAACTATGAATCAACCATTGATCAACCACTAAATAACCAACGATCATTTGAGCACAAATTCACCATGACTTTTCGCATTGGTGCCTCTTTGCCCTTGACGCGGTGCTTTCGCTTTGGAGCCGCCTACGAGTGCAGCCCACCATGGACCGTGAACGTCCGATTGCATGAACTGACCATGTTGGCAACAGCGGCATTTTGGGGCAGGTATCTGCACACTGGGGGAGGTACAAGACAGGGTGATAGACTGAGAGATTGGTGGGTAGGCACCTATCTATCTTTCTTTGTATCTAAATGTAATCGACAGATATACATATTTTCACATACTCAGTTGCACTAATACCCAATCACCAACCAGTTCTGTGATTGTTCAGCCACTGAAGCTATATCATGAGCTGGCAAAGTACTGCGTCTCACAGTCCGAACCCCTCAGCAGCGCTGCCGTCAGTCACGATAGGTTTGAACATTCACTGTTGTTACTTGATCATTCACAGTGCTCATCATGCGCATAAAATGCTCAGAATTATTACTGCATGGCTCAATACTATTAACGATTGCTCATGGCCATGCTGCCAATTCCCCCTCCAAAAACACGCTTGTGTTGAGATATACAGCATACCCCACCAGGTATCCAAACAGATCACCGTTGCGCAACAAATATCAACCAGCCCACGGATCGACTAAACACCCCGACAAACCACCGAACAAACAAACACACGGACAAACAAACAAACAAACAAACAAAGAAACAAACAAACAAACAAAAAACAAACAAAGGAACAAACAAAGGAACAAACTAAGTACTGGGTAACTAAGTCACTAACTGACTGCCTAAGCAAGTAAGTACCTGACTAACTATCCAGCTAACTAACAATAAACCTACACAGCATGATGGCAAGCTGTCCTCCGGCTCCTTGGTCGGATCCTAGTGGCCGAATGCTGAACTATCTCTGCCCAGCTCGATTTGATCTGCTGTTCATCAATGCGGCACGCTCAAAAAAAGCCGTTTCCTCTGCCACATCAGCTAGGGTTCGGGGGTCGGAACCACAGTCCATCTGGATAAAGGGAGGACAACATATATGCAATGAACGGATGTGGATTTGTCAGCGAGATTCGATTGAAATCCACGGATTCCTACCCGCTGTTAACACCCACAACCTGAGCAGCAAGCGCGATACCACTAGAGCCGCTTACACGTTGTATTGGGTGTGCCACCAGCTTCGGTGAGTCCAGCCACGTTTTGATAGCGAGGGCCCACAACATCGGCTTTCTGTAATCCTGATGGCCTTGTATCTGGAGTCACATCTTCAACAACCAAGCATAAGCATAAACAATCATAGACATATACACATGTAAGAGAGAGAGAGAGAGAAAAAAAACTACAGCATACATTCTACACAGTTCTATATCTTATTTCTCTATCTTTTTAAATCTAGATGTTATAAAGTAAATCATCAATCCATGTGCAATCATCTACATATTCATATGCAATAATTTCCAATTCCATCCATCTCTACTGCCTATCCTCACAACGGGTGCTGCGTGCTGCTGGCGCCTCCTTGGTTTTCTCCACCTTTTCAGCCGCCAGGCCCTTGGCCAAATAAGCCTCCGCAAAACGCCGCGCGTTCTCGGGCTCCGTGACCTTCAGGGCCTGAGAAGATGAGAAGCGCAGTGGTAGACAGGCGAATCACAGCGGTATTAAGCGGCGCATTACAGCGGTATTAACAGGGGTTACAAATGCCCAGAAATATCACATGATATACATCTGTCGAAAATTCTGGATATGTGACATGGTGGGTCTTTGTAGATATCTCTTCTCTCAAAGAATGTGTAGAGGCTTTTGTAGATGTGCAGATGCGCTCATAGATATACCTGTAAAAGCAGAGTGTATGTAGACCGCAGAGACGCTAGCCGCCACGGAATGACAACCTGCCAGTTGCCGTTGCTGACCTACCATTGGCCAAGCATCCAACCAGTTGTGCTGGTCAGCCTGATCCATCTTCAAGCTCCCAAGGCTCCTAGTTTCCCTGCAGTCATTTGGAGGAAAGGTTAGCGCTTTTCCCTCCTGAAACTACTCAACTACATCACATCCCCATCAGAAAAGCATATCTCCAATATCGAGAACATCCTTAAACTCATGCGGATAGCTTGAACCATCGAAGAGCCTCGGTTCACATAATCATTTTCAGCTTTTGGATGTTCAATCAATCCGTCAATTCTTGGCCCAAGCACTTGAACCTGAAACTGTTCACAACACATGGCTTCAAAGGTGAAGCACTGATTCTGACAAATGATTGCAATAAAAAAGACTACTAAACTGAGCTTCTTTAACACTTGGCGGTTCCCCAACTTTGGTTCCTCTAAACTCGTCATCTTGCTCCCCTCAACCAATGACACAGCTGCGCCGCACCTCCAAATAGTCTGCAACCTCCGACGATCCGTTGACGGTCATCACGAAGTTGACCATGGGCTCCTGTGGAGGAAAAACCCCTACAGCTGGCAACCCCCCTTCTCCCCAAAAAAACAAGCACCAAGATCAATTCCCAAGAATTTGGTGAGTGAACACCTATCAGCTAGAAATGCGAACAAACCAGACCAAGCTGCCTCTCTTGTCCAGCAAGGTGGTGTCCAACAGGGGCCCGGCAACTCCCTGCGATGGTACAGATGCAACGGGCGCGTGTTGTGAGCCCAGCCCAGCCACCCCTTCCGGTCCTCCAAAGTGATGCCATGCTCCGTCAACAGCTCCTAGTGGTACCCGATGTCTTAGGCCAATGTGCCCAACCAGGGGGGTACCAATTCCATAAGTACATATGTATGTATATATATACACACATATACATATACATGTATATATATATATATATGTATACATCTATATATACATATTCATATTTAAACACATATATGTGTATATGTTCAAATCTACATAAATATATATATATATACATATATATATACATATATGAATATTTAAATATATATATATATATATATTCAAATATACTTGTATGTATATATAGATGGATAGATATATAAATATGTATATATACATATTCAAATATACATTTATATAAGTATAAATGTTCAAATATACAGTTCTATTTATATATAAATAAATTAAAAAATATATTCATATAGGTTCATAAATACATATAGATATATTTATACATGTACATACATCTTTCTATATACGTATAGATATATATTCGTATAAATATATCTATATAAATTTATATAAAAATACATCTATTTAAATGTATATATATATATATATGTAATATATATATGTATATATTTGCATATATATATATAAATGTAAATAAATATACCTCTGTATGCATTTATATTTACATCTATAAATATATATATATGTGTAAAGATTCATATATATATGTATTTACATATTCATATATACAAATACTTTTACATATATACACATATATACATCATGCATATATATATATATATACGTCATGCTGGCACACTGCTGGCACGCAGCTGGCAGCGTGCAATGCTCCTGACTTCACACTTATCAGAAAGCCTTCAGTGTCACACAAAGGACTCCAGAACGAGAAATTAAAACAGAGTACAAAGAAGTATGCTTTATGCTAGGCGGCAGCAGGAGCAACACCATCAACACCAGCAACAACAACCACAACAAAAAACACGTAGCAAAGCCGTCACCATCACAACCACCGTCAGCACTGCAACCACAGCAAGCGCTGCAACATCAAGGGCTCAGGATGATAAATGTCCATTCTGGTAGTGTCTCACGTGAGTTGCAGAAAAGGCCTTGGATATTGCTGAAGGACCACAAGAATGATATTATGTCACCAAGGATTCAGGCGGTGGCCCATCACTAACCATCATAAAGCAATAAAATCTAGCTAATCCTGTAAACCATCATGAATCAACAATGATGGCCGATGAACCACCATATTCACCATTATTGACTGTGATTGACTGTTGCTAACCAAACCCTCTTGACCAATAGTCGTTGATAAACCATTGATTCTAACCAAAATTTAGTGCTTTCTCAAATAGAAATCGTCCAATTTGAATCTATTCGGGTAATAAATCATCTAATATGAGCCATTTGGGTGTTTCTCAAAATGGGGGAACCCCAAAATCATGCATGATTGACCATTTGTATATCACTATGAATAATTCATTCTTGGGATTCCCCTATTTTGAGAAACCCCCATATCTGTCCAACTCTACCATTTACTATCTAATACTACCCATTGGTTCATACTAGAAAAATCTAGTACAAACCATTTGGGAGATTAGTAAACCAATAGTAAAAACTTGTTCAGTAATAAATTCGCTAATATCTACCATTGTTAATCATTACTATAGTCCCTATTAACTATTTATTAATCATTATGAACCCACCATTTACCATTATCAACATTAGTTATTCACTATTGCAAAATGGTGAATTCAAACCACTATCAATCATTATTACAGTACTCATAACTAGCCTACCATTTCTAGTAAGAAACCCCACCACTTGCAGGTCCCGCTGCCCCTCCCACGTGGCGCGCCAGTTGCGGGGCCTTCACCTGCGCCCGACGCCACTCACCTCAGATCGGGCCCACAAGTGAGGAGACGTGGTGTTCACCACGGGAGATGGGGCTGAGATGGAAAAATGGTGTGGTTAGCAATGGTTAACACTGATTCAGAATGGTCATAATATGGTTCTAATCTGGTTTAAATATAGTTATACTAAGGTGGTTAATCAACGATTCTTTATTGTTCACTGGTTATTGATGGTTGATAATGGCGAATAACCAGCTAATGATGGTGAATCAGCTTGCACCAGCTTCTAAATCATGCTTAATCATCGGCTAATGTTTAAGAATGTTTGCAGTCAATAATCGTTAAACGTGCATCACATCATTCATGACCATTTGTTCTACCATGACCAATGATCAAAAAGGCCAATCACAAATGTGCATCAATGGACTGACCAAAAAAACTCAGCCCATTGATGACTGAGCTTACTTGAACATTGGGGTCACCATGCTTGAACACTCACCATGATCAACCGGTAACTTGGGTAGCCCTGGAGACTGGTTAAACCACCCGTCCTTTCGGAGGCCCCTGGAGATGATCCCAGTGAGCAGTGCCTGGCTTGGATTGGGAGTCTGCACTTCACCAAGATTAACCCACGAGCACTTCACCAACCAATGGTGGTCAATTATGGTGGCAACCTACTTATCTTGGTGGTCCTACTACAGACACACAACCTACTTACAACCAATGGTAGTGGTCAATTATATGGTTGTAAGATGTTGTAAGTAGGAGATAAAACATGCTACAACTACAACCAATCAGAGGAAATGATCGACAAGCATCAGCTGTGACGGGCGGTAGAAGTTAGCGCCACAAATGATGCTGTTCCCAGAGCTAGGTCAAGAACTAGCCAAGCAACCCAAGGACGCAACCATTGATTCCTGCATGACAGTCCCCGTGACCCCTGGCGTATGTACTTCACCATTGGTTCCTGGTAAGCTGTAGGAACTCCCGCAGGAACCCCCAAAACCCGTAGCATCGAACTCCCATCATTCTGAGGCCTTGACTCTTTTCCTCCTCCTTTGCCTTCTGCTGCTGCCTTCAGCGTGGCGATCCCAGGGCTTGGGATGAGACTAGTGACCCTTTTCAGATGGTGTGGACCGTCAAGTGACCGGGTTGGATTTGTCAGTGCACCATGGATCCCACAATTGCTTGAGTAGCTAGTTGGTTGTTGGCGCTTTTGATTCTTGGCATTTGAATCAGTCTGTTCCTCAAATAACGATACCATCATTTTCATGTCCTAAACATCTACCCATGCACAAACCTACATAGGTATGCCCCATCTGCGTTCGCCAGTGTACCCACTTCAAATGGTACATCCATGTCGATAAACCACTGTCACTTCCACCGTGTAACCGTTGAAATGGATGGTGATGTACCATGAGTTTGTGATGAGAGCGGGCGCAGACAGCCCTGAGGCGCCCCACTTCTGTACAGCCTGGAGCACGGCCAGCGATCGGAACGTTGCCCCCAGAGAGAGTTCAGTTGGTTGGGTCGGGTTGGGTCGGGTTGGTCTGGAAACTGCCTACTGGAACTGCCAAGAAGTGGCTCCCTGCAACCACTTGGGGAAGAGCACTCCTCATGTCAGTGGTTCTGAATCGTGTACTCCTGATGTTGGCGGCGGTTCTCAGGAAGTGTTGTGTGCCTTAGAAAGATCATGCTTGACGATTGATGGTCAGCGACGCTCAACAATGGTCTTCCAGGAAGCATCAGCAAGGTACGACCAAACAGATTGTCTTCGCGCACATCGGTACCGTTTGCTGCCTGGAGTGTAAGCCCAACAGCATAAAGTTGTGAGATGAGAAAGGGTCAAGCCTCATCCCCTCACGAAAACCAATGACAGGCACCATGATTGGTTACAGCTTCGTTTATAACCTCATTCTCCTGTTTCCCCCAAGTTGTGAAGATCTTTTGGCAACTGGAAAAGTCACCAGGGTTCACTTTCTGTTGAACATGTATTTCTGAAACTGGCTGGTCCAAAGGTTGAAAAGTATCACTCTTTCTGGGTTTGATCCCATTCCGAAGTGAGGTACCTTCCAATTGGAAGTCTTGTTCATAATTGCGGTCGAAGGGAAATCGATAATTACGAGGTTGTTTTTTGACACCCCAAGCGTTTTCAACCTATTCAGTTCGAGGCAAGCAATTTCGTGTTTTTCCAAAGATTCATTTCATTTCATGTATACAATCCCACTGAGTGTACTTTCGGTGGTCAGTCATGGCTTGAGAAATACCCAAAAGCAATACTGGTGAAATGGTTCCTCTTTTCTCAACAACACACAACGTGTAACTCTCGATCCTCCTGCTGTCCTCAATCCGATTGAATCTATCATCCGACACGGTTGTTCATAACTATGCAAATTCAACCATCAATTGTTCAATCCTGGGGGTATCTATACATGTTTGGGAAACATTCTCAGTCCGCAGGCCGATGTCCTTTCAATGCCTTCTCTCCAGCCATCTGCCCAAATGCAAGAAAAAATCAGGTCCCGTTCGGTTGCTTTGGGCCCGATCTTTGCTGTTGGAATAGACAAGAATACAAAAGCACGGGACAAAAAACTAAACCCACCCACCAACTCACCAAGCAACCTCTACCTACCTACCTAAATACCAACCAACCAACCAACCAACCAACCAACCAACCAACCAACCAACCAACCAACCAACCAACCAACAAGCCCCCAGCCGGCCCCGCGGCGCCTTGGCCTTGGGATCTGCCTTGGGTGGGATGGGCGGATCGCCCTGCGCGACCTTCACAGGTCGCATGGGCCGCTCCCAGAAGCCCGTGGAGGAGTCCGCTGGGGCCATCATCACCTGCTCCTGGAGCGAGAGCGGTTGAGGAGCTGATGGGTGCTGATGGGTGCTGATGGCCGTGAGCTGATGGATGTTGGAACTGGATGGTGAGGGGTGATAGTTGATGGATGTTGATGGATGTTGATGGATCTTGATGGATGTTGATGGTTCACTTAGTATTGTATATCAATCAACTAATCGTTTGAGTATAATATACTGATGGCTTAATGATGGTTGAGTGATGATGAACGATAATGATGGTCAATAACCAAGGATTTGCCTGAACCATGGACCGACCCTTTGACCAACACCAGCCCCATGAGGCTTGCTTTGCCTTGGCGGCTTGGAATTGCCCAAGCACCACCCAGGGTCACAGCCATGGCTCCCGCCAGGGGATTCAAGCTTCGCGGCTCGCGAACGTATTTGGTATCAGTCCTCTGCCAGTTCTGTAGCCATGTCAACAAAGCTCAAGCCCCTCATCACTGCCACAATTGAAGCATTGGATGAACAAAGCTCAGTCCCCTTGTCATGGTCAAGCTTGATAAACCAACATTGCCGTAATGCTAACCATCAATCTGAACAATGCCGGACAACCATGCTCCCCCAAAGCTGGCGCAACTTGGAGTCAGGGCTACCACCATTCCCCGTCATTCTGCTGGCTACTATAAACTATCACTAACCAGTAATTTGCAATTTTTTAGCCACAATTGTCCGTTTTTTGGCTGTAACCCCTTACATTCAACCGTCCACTCAACATTGAAAATCATAACTTAGGTTCCAGCAACCACCTCTCATTCAGCAGAATTCAGCCTTTGTACCCTTCTTAACCATGAATTCATCATCTTTTTGACCGTTGTCTAACCAACAGTTACCAAAGAATCTCAACCAAATTATGGCTGGTATATCCTCTATTGTTATGCTCACTATCCCCTGGTAAATAACCGTTGTTAACGATTCTTAAGCAGGATTTCACCATCCATCCGCCTCACCCAGCGTCCTCAGCGCTTCCACCCAGGGTGGGAAACTCCGTTGAGGAGGCGATGAAAGGAGGCGCCTGAGATCTGCGGAGATCAGTTGTGATCCGATCAGATTTGATTGGATGAAATTCATGAGATTGGATTAGATGAGCTAGCTAGACAAATTATCATTAGATTGGATGTTTGATTAAATCAGGATTGGATCAAGATTAAATGATGAAACAGGATTGGATTAGATGAGATGAGTTCAAGATAAAACAGGAACGATGTACACTCGTGTTGTACTTGCCCCGTGTATGCACGTATGAATTAATACTGATACATGAGTGAGTCATGAAAACCAAAGAAGTTGCTGTGCTTAGCCACCCCCTGACGCGAAGAAAAGATGTTGCAAAATCATAACGGCTATCATTTGGCAAACTGGCTGATAGTCTGCACACATGGGCTTGACTGAGATATGATTGACATCGGATATGCCAAGACAATCCAAGACACCAAGGTGGAACTGCTCGAAAGGCAAACTTCCAAGACAATAGTGGTGGAACCGAGACAGATCAAAAGGGCTGCCGTCGTTGCCAACATGAGGAACGGCACCAGCTCCAAACAAACTAAAACGACCAGATTGCTGCGCAAGTCAGCTGAAATTCAAGCAAAGCTATGAACAGAATCCTGGACTTCTTGGCATGGCTTAATGGATGGGTGAATGGATGGGTAAATGGATGGGTAAATGGATGGGTAAATGGATGGGTAAATGGATGGGTAAATGGCTTCAATAGAGATCATCCATGGCTTAACCGTTGTGAAGCATGGGTTCAGCACCGAAGGGGTGATCACTGGTGGCTTGATCCTGGTCCAAGCAATCTCTGAATCGAACGCCAAAAGCTGTTCGCAAGCCGCAACACAAACGATCGTAGAAAGAACACAGTGATGGCTGGGTTGATCAATGGCTACGATCAATTTTGATCATACTTGCTAGTGGCTGACGATGCTCAACTTGTGACGGTGAATGTTAGTGGGGAATGATAATCATCAAAAACCATCAGCCCAAGCCTTAGGCGAAATCACCACATCTACCGCGAGAACTGAACCCGGCCCCAATGATTCCAGCCCGAGTTGTGCGCTGCCCTAGGCTCATCAGGTGTGCGTATCGACACATGTACAAACATGTGTATACACCATCAACCTGTACATGTGTATTCCATGCGAGTATGTGTTCAATCTGCATCCAAATTGCATATACGTCTTGTATACGATTCAAAGTAAATACAATCTTCCATGTCTGTTTATTTCCATCTCAGCTCATGTGTGTTTTTGAAAGCTCAAACAAATTAGTCAATCAACAGGGTGACCACCCCGGGGTCCCCTCCAGGAGCTGATTCGTTTGGCTACCATTGCGGCTTCAACACTCACAGAACATCCTTCTTGCAGTTCGTTGCTGTGATTGTTGTTTCCTTCTTGAACGATGATTGACATCATTGACATCTGTGACATCATTGACTTGGGGATGGATTTGGGGCTAGTGATCATCATTGACATCAGACCCTTTGGCTAGTCATTGGACAACTCTCGGCCGCGATCCCAGGAGCCTCTTTGGGCACTGGCCCGGGAGCCACTTGCATCGGCCCTGACGAGTTGGGAAATCTGGATCTGCTGTATCCACTGGAGATCATCGGATACTGGTAGCGCTGATGGCACATCCTGACTAATCCATGGCCTTCAAATTGAAGGCATATGATATTTGTATATAGTTTATATAGTTTATAGTGAATACTTTATTGCTTTTTATATGTTTACATAGCTTATAGAGTGAATACTCACTGGATCTGCCACCACTGAATTGGTTCAATGAATACTAGAACAAGCATCTCCAAGACATCCAGCTAGTGATGTTACAGACATCAAGCCCGGTCAAGCCCTGCGTGTTCGTTAAAAGCACACAATGGTGGCGGCAGATGTACCCCGAAGAATGACATGGATACTTCACGAAAAAATGGCAACTTTTGCGATCGTAAACTGCATCCTATCCATCCGCCGTGGCAAAAACTCAGCTGTTAGTTGCAGCGGTCAGACTGTCCAGGATTTACTCGAATTCAGCTGTGGGAACAGCAACAAACTGTTGGAAGCTGATGCTCGTAGGTTGCCTTCGCTGATATATTGTCTCTTTACAGTATAGACAATAACGATGTGTATGTATGTAGACATAGTACATATGCACATGCCAATCCATGTAGGCATAGCATGCAATGTCGGTCTCTGGAAGCTCTGAATTAAGCACTGCGGTGTAGCCAGCTCTGGAGGCGAAGCTGACCCACACAACCGATGAAGTCTATGTCTTCAATGAGTTTTCCTCGGAATCTATACATATCGAGTCGTATCCAGCTAGACCAGTCACTTGAAACTTGGTTGTACCAATGACTAGTAGCGACTTTGTCATTGTAGCAGTTTGTTGGCCTGACCAGAAATTGACTTGTGCATCAACCACTCTTCTCGGGATCTCGCACCACCCTTGTGAGGTCGCTCTGAGAGTTTCCCAGAATTGATAATGACGTTGATTGTCGAACGTGAGGCAACGCAAAAGAGTGGGTGATGACAAGCCTAATCCCAAATCAAGTAGTTTCAAAATCCTCAATCTCGCAACACGCAGTTGCATGGTGGTCCTGGCCCCTAGATATGCAGCCAATAGTTGACTCCGACCCAATTCATGTCTCCCATAGTCACATCAGCTGCCGCTTCGCATGGCGTTCGATCCAACAATGCCTGGAGCTTCGTTCTTCACCCTCGGTGGCGCACGAGTTCATGTGTTGATAGCTAGTCCCCACGATAGCGCCCCCCGGGCTGTAGGGGAGTTCATGCAATGACTTGGCATCGGCTCATTGGTTGATTGATGGGGTGATCTGGGTTCATTGATTTCTTTGGGAGTTGTACTACCTATGTATCAAGGTTGGAACCATCATACGCTACCATCAAATGACCACAGAAAAAAAGTTTGCATGATAGCTTTCGAGAACTGGTGGGAGGAATCTTTTCATGAACTGGGCTGACCCGAGAAATCAGCAGCAAGCAAGCAAGCAAGCAAGCAAGCAAGCAAGCAAGCAAGCAAGCAAGCAAGCAAGCAAGCAAGCAAGAAGTTGTTGGTACATCCTTACCATCGTTTGTCTGTGTTCCTAGGCCCTGTCATTTTTGGTGAAACATAATTAGACAGACCAACAAACCTTGTCTCGGTGTGCCCCATTCATACTCTCATGAAGCTGATGCGTTCTTCAACTTTGAGCCTGCCTTTATACATGAAACCAAACTAAAGAACCATAAAGCCAAAGAGACTCAATTAAGCCAAAATCAACCAAGTACATGGTAAATCACCCCATCTCCTCATAAACTCGAACTCCCTCCCGAGCAGGTCGAACGCTCAGATGTTTCAAGATTTGCTGAGAATGTCTCTTTGGGTCCTCCTTTTCTTACTTTGCTTTCTCTGGCTGTATTTTGCTTTTTTCTCCGATGTCTAAAAGCTGTAATTCTGCTTTTGATGACTTGAACGGCCTTGTGTCATCTGATTGCTTTAGAAACTTTCTGAGAAAATCTTGAGAAAGCAGAAACCAGGCTTAAGCTGCACAGTTTCAGCGGCAAAGCCGCCCTGGATCCAACCCCGCAAGAGCCATGGCACGGTGTCCTACCTATGGTCTCAACCAGTCGGATTCCTTGGGGATAGAAATCTTAGGGTAACAACTGTTAACAATTATGAAACCACGATGATGTCACTACAAACCACAACCAGCCCTTGTCAACAATTCGGCATCCTCAAACCAATCATTACAGTTGATATGGGTTAAGCTATCATTGATATTGGTTAAACTATTGGATAAAGATTTGCTAGAACTATCATGTTCGAGCTGATACTGGTCAAACTATCATGATTAACAACTGAAAATTGGTGAAACATGCTTAATTTAGCCTAAATATGGTCCAAACATGGTTTACCAGCATGCTTAAACATGCTTAAACGACATGGTTCAACATGCTTCAACTGTCATGGTTACTGACAGCACTGCTCCCTTCACACCTCCAGAGCTGGTCGATCGGCGGCTCGTTCAGGGCTCCCCGCGGCTTCTTGGGCGCCGGCTGCGCCTTTTTCCTCTCCTCTTTGGCCGCCTCAAAGCGGCAACCAATCAGTTGAGATGACTGTTTTGTTTATGAATTCAACCAATGATGGTTTATAACTGATGGTTGTTCAGAATTTTTGCAGTTGGTTTATAAACAAATTGATGGTTTGCAATCAAATTGATGGATTGAACAAATTGATGGTTTGATGATTTATGAACTCAACCACTGATGGTTGAAACCTAACACACATTGGTTTGACTGGCTATCCTCATAACTTTGCTTACGAGTGAACAATTACTGATATCAATTGATTGTTTAAACAAATTGATGGTTTGATAATCTATGAATTCAGCCAAAATGATGGTGTAATTAATGATATCAAATGAGACATATGTAAGTTGATATTTCCAAGCAATGATGTTTTATTTTTGAGCCGACCACTGTCTATGAGCTTATGATGCGAAATCATGCCTGAAACGACGTAATGATTCGGTTTCATATCCTCAGATGGTAACTGCAGCACCTGCCCCACGGACTTTCTGAGGCTGTCTCACTGCATCCCCTTTCAGGCTGGAGAATCCACCATGATTTATCCATGATTCGTCTCCAGCAAGAGATGGAGCTACAAAACTAGTACCATCATTGAGCCATTCTTAAACCATTCAGAACCATTAGTAACCCTTGCTAACCATTGATGAGGAACCATTAATACCATGAGTAGCCATCAATGTGAGAATTTGCTGATTGATTTTTGGTGACCAAAAAGACCAACTATTTCGGGGAGCCCATGTATGAACAAGCAGGAGGTTCAGCGAAGAAACCCCTCCATGGCTAAAGGGTGCAACACTTGCCGTGGCCCCACAGCGTTTGTCCAAATCCCTAAGCTGATAATGGTTGATCATGGGTTGATGATGGTTAGTAATAGCTGATAATGGTCTATCGTGTTTCATACTGGCCTGTAATGGTCAACAATGGTTCGTCATGGCTGATATCGGTTAAGCATGCTCCATGATGCTTCATGCGGGCCATATGATGGTGGCTTACTTAATACTTAACAGTGGTTAGGTAATTTGATTCTCTGGTATGTCCATGAGTGGCGTCCCAAGAGAAAAGTGGTTTCCTTCCTACCAATGACCATAAGTTGAGACCGTTGCAACGTCGTCTTCTGATGCGTCCATTTTGTACCGTATTCATGCCAGCATCTGCACGAACCTAAAATCCAATCATGGCAAGGGCATGACAATATCTGTCCGATTTGATCGTTTTTATTCCTCAATACATCTAGAGTACACACACACAGAGACACAGACACACACAGAGGCACACGAAACGGAACTTTCAGTCTTTGTCTTAGGGTTTCCAGGTATAGAATTACAGAGGATTCGACCTGCCGCCAGCATTTGAGTGCAAACGACTAAATCTGACACTAACTATGACGGGCCATCTCTAGGATAAAAGCTCAAGAAAAATATATAGTCCGATATATGCTGGCTCTTACGGTGGATCGCGTTGCCATTTTCTCACCAGGTCTCAGGCAACCCCCAATCATGATGATTAGATCAACCATCGGATCTTCATCATGACGATTGCTCTAACAATCATCATGAATTCAAGTATGGTTTGTTTAAATCATGGTTATCATGGTTATCATGTTTCCAAAAAAAACTATCAACCATTTTGCATGGTTAGATCATGGTTGTCAGGGTTTGTTATGGTTGGTTATCATGTTTTCAAAACGAAATTATCAACCGTTTCTCATGGTTATCATTGTTCAGAACAAAATCAACCATTTATCATGGTTCTCATTTTCACGAACAAATTCCGTATCAACCGCTGATCATGGTGATCTGATTACCAGTTCCAATCAATACTCATGATTATTAGACAAAAACAAGCTTTCCCTATCAACCACTACTCATACTTATCAGCCACTAATCATTGTGATTAGATAATAATGGCCATCATAAATCATAAGTCATTTCTGATTATTTGTTCCAACCAATATTAATCATGATTCTTAGATCCACCATGCTCATCAACCACCATGCTCATCCAACCATCATTTGGTGGCTTCTCAAGTCATAGGGGTACCCCCAAATCATCTAGCTATTAAACATCTATAGTACTAAACCAACCATGGTCATCAACCACCAACCATGGACTCATCAACCACCAACCATGGACTCATCAACCATAAATCAACCACTAGTCATAGTTGTCAACCACCATGGTCATCAACCATAAATCAACCACCAATCATGCCCACCATAAATCCTTGCTGCTTCTCCACGGTTGGCCCTTGAAACCCCCGGTTGCCCCCACCAGCGCCTCCATGGGTGGTATGGTGGGCGCAGGCACTGGCGGCACCATGGGCGGCGCCGGCTTCGCGGCGGCCTGGAAGCGGATGGCAGCCCGAGATTCGTGGCGAATTCGATGGTGAAATGCGGGGGTTCTCAAAATGAGGGGTTTTATCATGGTTTCATAGGGGATTATAATGGTTTCCGAAGATTTTCGCAAGATCATAATGGTTTATCTCAAGATTATAAAATGATTTTCTAAAGATTATAGTGGTTTTATAGGGGATTATAATGGTTTCTCAAGCCATGGGACCCCAAAAATGGATGGTTGATTCCTATAAATGATTAATTAGCATTGGATGATGAAATTATTATGATAACCTATCTAATGGTTGATTTGTACTAATGGTTGATTAGAGCTTGATTCAATGGTTAATAAATCATGGTCATTGGTGGATTTAATGGTTGATTCATGGCTAATAATGATTGATTCTGAAAATGATTTGTTGTTATAATCACTGCAATAAGCACAATGAAAGGGAAGGTAGGTATGATGCATGATGGTTCATTGAGGGGTGACCAGCAAGATGAAGAGAAGCATTACATTCATGGGTCCATTGGTGATAATCTTAGCCATTGTCATTAATATAAACCGCGTGTAATGGTTGATGATCGCTGATGATGGCCATAATGGATGATGATGGCTGGCTTTGTGGATGATGGCTGATCATGGTCAATGATGGACCTGGGAGCAGCAAAAAATGTGAAGAGGCACAAGGTTTGGACACTCCGGTTCATTGTGGTTTGCAAGATACATTAATCAGAGTGAAGCATGGTCCAAAAGCAACCATGTTTGAGGAACGTCGGCCCATCTTCATGGCAATGGTGGAATGTAACAAACAATATTTGAAAAAATAAGTAGATAGATAGAAGGCAACAATGATGTACTACTGCTTCAATCATGCGTAATCAACAAGAATCATGATCAACTCAGCTACAGTACATTGGGACGGGATGGAGTAGACCAACATTGACCAACTACCTGCGATTCATCGCAGTGAATGGTCAGCCATCCACGATCGCCGGGATTTGCAAACAAATTGCCACCAGCAACCATTATCGACCTGTCATGAACCATGTTCAACCATTCACATCCATTGATAGATTAGAATCAAAGATCACGAAACCATGATCATAACCATGATCATGAACCACTATTTGGTTGTAGCCTTACCTGGTTGCTTCTAGCCCCACTACTCGCCGGACACCATCACCAACCCATCATCCCACCCATTGATCCGATGCGCCTGTTGCGCCTGCGCTTGCTGTGCCATGTGTGCTCGGAGACGCTGCTGCTCCTTCGGGAAGGCAGAAAATGTTCTGCACCAAACCACGAGTTGTCATGAGTTGTCGCTGGGCGTTATAAGGGTTTCATAAGGGTTCTAACCATTAATAATGGTTAGTATTGGTTAATCATAGGGTTTAACTAATGGTTAACAACAATCATGTATAATCCTAGATGTTTTTTTAAAGGGTTTGGTAAGGGTTGTGACTAGTTATGTATAACCAATTTCAATGGTTCATATTGATTGGCTAATCATAGGGGAGAATAAACCAACAATTGGGCTCAGGGGAGAATACACCAAAGACTTTGAAATAGAAGACTAGAACAATTTCAGAACAGTCAGTAATCAATGGTGAACCAGTTTTAAAATGATAATTCCTGGCTGGTTGGGCGGCAACCCCTTGTTGTTGAAGGTCAGAGCGGCCGAGTTTTCCATTCTCTAGAAAGAACTCTCGCTTGTGCTCTCTTCTGCTAGCTCTCCTCCAAGGGGCTTCTGTTATTTGAGGCATCTCTTCTTTGATCCACATATTTCTCTCTCTCTCTCTATAGGTCTGTCCGTACGTCTGTCTTGCTACAGTTCCATCGTTTCATTTTTCTATCTGTCCTACCAGACCGTATCGTTCCATCCAACCTCTCTATCTCCACCTCGGCCTCCATTGGCACTTCTTCAGAGAAACCGCCAAAAACAGCACCTCTTAGCACCTACATTTGCTTCATCCAGAAATGACACACCATGTGATGTCCCCAATTGGGCATGTGTTTTTGGAATTCGATTTGTCTTGGTAGTTCAGGAGGCCCTAAGTATACATACTTCCAAACCGCTACATGAATAAGGATAGCAATAAGGATATCCGTGGACGTCAGGCAAAAACTTCTCGCCGGACACCAAGCATCCCAACAATAGAACCTGAGCTGACTCATAGCTCATAAGGGGCTACCAATCCAGAAATTTATTGTCACTTTTACACTCGTCGCGCGTAAGAGAAAATTGCAGTAGAAGAATCAAAGCAGGGAACCCAACCTATCTTCAATACTGGGGGGCTTGGTAATGGGAAGGGACCACCCGTACAGCTGGTTCCTTGACTGATAAGGATCATTTAGACAAGGTTGGTGTACCCATGATTCATAGACAGACCTGTTGGCTATGATTTTTTTTCGATTCACGTTGCCCGCCTGCCTGCCAAAAAAACTGTTTCGCCAGCCAGAGAGGGGCCACCAGGCGTACTAATAGTTCTCAATGCCAATTTACCATACTAATAACTGTTATTACCAATAGTTACCACTGTTAGTAATAATAGTTTAATAGTTACTAATAGTTACCACCATTAATATCCATTAACCATCATGATGTACCAGCCGAGTTTTTACAACCCCGCCTGACCTTCCTTAACAAACCTTCACCAACAGCTGGTTCCCATCAACCGCACGGCTCCTCTAAGCGCTCGCGTTCCCGCTGCTCCTGCTGTTCCTTCACAGCCTTAACTGCAGTGGGACTCGCTGGTGATCGGCTCAGTGGTGGTTTGCTCCACAGGGGGGCACGTCATAAAGGTTGCCACAGGGTTCCCTTAGATTTCCCATGAAGGTTGGAGTCGCTGATTCTTTCTGCAGCATTCTCAGGCTGGTCATTTGTCAGGAAATCATAGTTTCACTTCGAACTCTGGAAACTGTTCTATCGTTGTGACTGAGAAGGATATCATGGTCCCAACAACAATCCAGGCATCAAATCTATTTCTTGCGGTGTGGCACCAGTGGGATTTCAGGGGCAAGAGTCCTGCAGGTAAACGATACATTCAATCCACATTGCCAGCAACAAAAACAAGAACAACAGCGAGCATGACAGCAAAGCCAACCATCATCCTCCACCATTCACCATCACCAAAAATATGGTGAAAACCATTGTGATTCATGATGGTCACCATCTTTAAGCATCATCAACAATCCATCTATAAAGTGTCATCATCATCTTATACATTCTTGCTGGGAAATCCGCAATCAACCACGCCTAGCTTTGCCAAGAGCTGGTGATTCACCTCCAACCATCAACCATCACCAACCTCTCCCAACAACCGCGCGCCGATTGGGTGTCGGCCCGCGGCTGTCATGAATGAAGCAGCTTTTCTATTGTAATTGACAGTACGAAATGGGTGTGGGCCCTTCTCTTCTCAACATGATTTTTTAAAAAAAATCTTGTTGGAGTTTCGATCATGAATGGTATATAAATATATTCCATGTTGTCATCATGGAGCTGGCAAATCTTTACTGCCACAGCCACTCGCTGTCTTTATCTATGCTCACGTTATGAACCCACAGACACCCGACACGTAGCGAACAATGCGTGAAGCAAGTGCAACGGACGTTAACCCCACCCCACCCCACCCTACCCCACCCCACCCCCACCCACCCGAGCATTCCCACGGTGTGCGCGTCGTACCGCAATGTCAAGCAGCGTGAACAGCGAACGCACATGCAACGAACGTAAAGAACCCACAGACACCCGACACATACACCCGTACAGCGAGAAGAAAAACAAACAAGTCACGCGCACGAAATGCTGCGCCCACCAACAAAAAACACACATGACCTCGCCGTGCCCCTGTGATTCGTGCAGACCTGCGCGCGGGCCCTGAGCCAATCGGAAGGAACAACCGTGAAGTGCCACCACTATCAACCACGATCAACTAGCTCGTTCCCAGCTTGCACCGACCATCATCGACTAATGATTCACCATCACCGTCTGCCAAATCATCACCCATCAATTCATCAACTATCACCAACCATAAGCCTAAACTATCAACCACTTCACGATAACTTCAACAACGATCAGCTGAAGCATTGATCCACCAGCACCGTTACTGCGTCTGCAACCACCGCTCCATCGTTGCTCGCCAGGGCACAGCCATGCGCTGCCGCTCGCGTTCCAACTGTGCAGCTTGCGCCTGCGCTTGTGCGGCTTGTGCCGCTTGCGCCGCTTGCGCTTGCTGCTGCTCACGGAGGATGGCCTTGGCATGCGGAGGATGAGGATGAGGATGATGAAAGAACGATTATGGGTGATGGCAATGATGAACAGCGATGCTTGAGGAGAGCTGAGGATGGCTCCTAGTTGATGCTGACGAGGGTTGATGCGATCGCATCCCAAACGCGATCAAGATAAGATGACGAGGGACGACCATTGTGTGCGTGCATTAAATGAATGAAACATGGATCGTAGATATGGGTATAGGTCACAACCAACCGTTAAAAGATCCACTTGTAGAGGAACATCCCAACAGCTAGACTAGCTTGGTCACGTATGGGATGTTCATCAGGGGTAGCAGGGTATTCACCCACAGGGGTATGGGTATGGGTATGCATTTGAGCATGAGTTGTGGATCTGCGAATGAGTATGCAAGTGAGAATGCCGCACCCCAGGTTACCACCGAGGAATAGGAATTCTTGGTTACAATGACTAATTACTATCAACCACCATCCACAATCATTCATCATATACCAGAATAGGAATTCTTGCTTTAACCCTACTGACAGGAATTCATGGTTATAATGACTATAACCACCAATGACTATTTGGTTGTTGCCTGTTCCACAGTGAGTTGGGGGTGATGCATATCTGCGCACCAGCCGCCATGCCCGAACTGAGAGCAGGAACTGCCTTGACCTCGTCCGGCCAACGACCTGAAGTGGCTGGTCAATCGGTCAATGATGGAACGATGACATGATTCGTTGATGATGGTTGATGCTTAAGGATTCTTTAGGATGGATCCTTGATAATGATGTTCATCATAATTCATGATGATTCAGGAATCAATAATGCTAAATGACGGTGATTTGCTCATTAGGGGGTTCATAGTGGGAATGTCCACCTATCAAAATTTGATGTCTGGCTCAAGGCCAGTGGTATTTGGTGAAAGTATTCTGGCTTTTTTCCGAATTAAGATTGGTTTCCGCATCAACAACCTTCCGAATACTACCAATCATGTACGATAATTTTGCTTGCACGCGGATCAAGAGACAACAGAAGAAGTCAAAGAAGCTCCCTTGCACAGAACCGCACTCTGAGAACAAACATGCAGCAAACAAGTAAGTCTTCGTCGAGAGCACCATGCCTATCTGAGGAACCGCCTGAATCTGACCTGACTTTTGAGTAGTTGGGTGTGCACACTTGGGAACTGGTTACAGCTACTAGCCATGGTCAGGGCTGTAAACCACATAATAGTCTTGCCATGGCTTTCTGTCAGATTTAACTCCAACATCCAAGGACCATTCAAAACAGAACCACAAAGTGAGGCGTCTTTGACAGCTCCACAATTGGGCGGTGTAAAAAACTTCTGGAATCGCTCTGATCCTAGTGGATCAACTAATAGAGATTCGCACGATGAATTGCAGTGATTGTCGTTATGTGGGTCCATAAGCATTTGCGCTTCTATCTTCGTACAAGTATGGAAAAGTATATATATATATACGTAAACACATATGTAAAGAAAACCGTCTTAATAACCACCAGGCAAGTTTACCAAAGGAGCTTGTTGACGCTGTTCCACTGAGGTTGCGAACCAGCAAAGCGAAGATGGTACAACCAACCTATCTGTTGCTGGCTATAACTCAAAAAAGTCAAGCAGATAATAGTCCCCAGGCCTGTTTGAAACAAGAAAATGATCTTAAAACCACCAACAACAGTATTCTTACATATTTATATACACTTAGATATGCATATATATATATACCAATTTATATGTATATTTATATTTATATTTATATTTATATTTATATTCATATTCATATTCATATTCATATATTCATATATATATATATATATTTATTTATTTATTTATTTATTTATTTATTTATTTATTTATATTTATTTAGTTTTACATTTATATATGTATATATATATATATATACATATGTGTATATATATATACATAAAAACATGTGAAAAATCCATGGTTTGCCTCATCTTTCACTCTTCAGCAAACCCAGGCGTTCCGCAGGCCCCAAAAAAGCTCCGACAGGCTCCCCAACGATCGTCGAAGGCACCGTATTGAGGCGGCATCCCCATCAACTGGCAGCGGGGCTGAACTAACATGATCCACCACAACCGTTTCAGGAGGAGCCTTAAGCAGGTCGACCATGACCATCATGAAACATCATGAAAACCATCATCCTTAAGCATCACTATATAACCATCATCAAGCATATCAAGCATCATCAACCTGCAAAGTCGAACCTTGGTCATCCCAAGCTGTGGTCTCTTGCCACCGGCTCCAGTCCCAGCTGCGCATCGGCCGGACAGTGGATACCCCAGTGGTGAAGGATGCCCCACAATGCATGGGAATCGTGTCACAACTCTCAGCATGATAATTCTACTTGATGTTTCTTCTGAATTTGAACCACTTGAATCGCCATCAAGTAGTGCTTACAAGACCAGAGCTCATGTACGCAGGGCGTGTCTTATGTTTGAACAGGATGCACTTCTGGTGAAGCCTTAGAATCCCGAGCCCATGACAAACCGAGGACTGCTCCCAACATCACGAAGTAAACAAGATGTATTTATGACCATAAGACTGGTATATTCTGGTATATGAGTTGTTCCTAAAACTCTTCCCAAAAAATGGTCCCCCGATCATCAAGCACTTGTTCTTTTAATTGCAATCTTTGACCACAAGATTTGTTGATTGATCATTAAACACAAATGTTATGGTCATTCCGTACTAGTATCAAGCAGAAAAGATATCATTGTTGACACTACCACTCACCAGGAATGCTCCGTGGTTGGCCTATCTTCTTCACCTGCTTACCACTTTTCACCATGGTCACCATGTTCACCATGTTCACCATGTTCACCATTCTCAACACCATGGGAATCACAAGCGTCACCACCCACCACCAGGTACCACCTTGGCCGCAGCGGCCAGCTGCGCGTTCCTAAGCCCGAATCATGGGCTGAGACGATGCGTTGGGCAGATGGACGAGCCGGGCACATGGCCCCATGATACGAATCATTAAGGCATACCGCTTGTAGGGATCTGTATAGGTATATCTATATATATATAGATAGATAGATACGTGGAAATATCTATAGACATACTTGATATAGAAATGTATTACAAATAAACATATACTGTAGATGCATGTATAGAAATATCTATAGACATATTTGATATAGAAATGTAGAATAAATAAACATATACTTTAGATGGATGTATATATGTACACGTTTAATGGAAATATAGACAGTGAGAATAACGGTCATGGCAGTGGTAATGATTCTGGTACTATTAATGAATGGCAGTGACAATTGTAAGGGCCGTGATACAGTCTAGTAGTGATAACAGTGATGATAATGTAGGGGTAATGATGGTAATTGAGGAAATCATAGCCGTAATGTTGAGATATACTGGATGATTATGGTAATGATGGTCATGACCCTGACATGATATTGATGATTCATGATGTCACCCATATCATCATATATGATGGCTTAATCACGCTGTACCATGTGATTTATAGAGAATCAAGGATATATCGTACTGATAGTAATGATGACGTCATGAATAACATTTACCCTGATATACATACATGTATACACAACTTTTTCTTGTACAGTACCACAACCTCCTTGAACTTTTGGGGACCTTGCTCTGGGAACTTGCACCTCAATCACCTGGAACCCTGAACATGAATCTGCCAACTGCACCAGAATTTGCTGGAACCTTTCAGAACCTTGATCTGCAACTGCACCGGAACTTGCAGGAACTTTCCGGGACTCAGCCTCAGCCATTGCATGCGGCCACTGCCTCAGCCGCCCCAAGGCCATCATTGAGGCCCCCGCTGTGCCGCCACCGCCTTCAAACCAATGGGAGATCCAGTCGTAAACAAAGGATGGCGAGTGATGGTGTTTTGATGGTCAACAAATGATGGTGAATATGATGATGAGTGGGATGGTGAATGAGTATCAGTGATGGTGAATAACTATGGTCAGCTACTATTTTTCATGGTGAATATGATGGTGAATGAGATGGTGAATGAGATGGTGAATGTGATTTGTGATGGTGATGGTGAATGAACTAGTGATCATGCTTATATAATGATGATGGTTCGCGTGACTGATGCTTGATTTCGGTGAATGATCAAGTTTGGCAAAAAGTTAATCTTAGTAATGTCGGCTAGTGTATTTGTGAGGACTGCGGTTTATGTTGATTAATCAATTATCAAATCATCATGACCAATAGTGGCTGATAATCGTGAGGTAGGAAATCAAGCTGGCAACAGATGGGTTATCAACATGGATCTCCTGTTTTTCTTGGCAGTCAGCCAAAACTCTACTACAGTCAGACCTCTCGACTTGTCTTCCATGATAGGCTTGTCAATCCATAAGCAATCGAGACCCACCAACCCAACAACTGACTACCCTAGTGACCAAGCAACCCACCAACCCACCAACCCAACCACCATCATGGAGTCCTGCACGAGCTAGATCATCTCATATTGGAATATTTACTTTGTACTACAACCCCAACCATTCAACAAGGCAAACAGATGTAAACACCCAACTGCAAACTGGTGATCAACTTGGGGAATTGAACAGCTGCAACCCTGCCAGTTGAGGAATGTCGAGGAAGCTAGGACCTGATAAAATCAACAAGCTGCTACAAACCCGATGATTTCTGATCCAAATCTCAACTCATACTGGAGGATGTTATCAACAAGCTCTCTGGATGCTGATACAACCACCTTGACCCGAAGATAGATGTCTGCCTCCCCACTTGGTTCAGCGGGATGATTCACAGTCCGCAACATCACCATGGATGGTTCCATTGTCCATCCAATGGTGAGTTGGATTCTTACAATCATTCGCTAGCAACTATGGAATGATTGATTGCAATTGATTTCGACATATTGCAACCATTCGAACATCACTAGTTGGCAAACATTGGATGGTTGGTTAGAAACTAATCAATTGAATCATTGATTCCAATCGATTACAACCATTACCACTACAGTATCATCATTCGTTGGAAACCATTGGACGGTCCATGGCTGACATCCATTAGAATATCATTAGTTGCCAGCTATTGGCTTGGCTTCATTGGTGATCAACCATCATGAGTTGATTAGATGGTTGATGGCGATGGTTGCCATTGGTTTGTTCCATTGGTCCCAAGCTGTTTGTCCAGGTCCGGTGCCTGTTGCTGGAGTCGGATGTACTCATAGCTGTTGGACACCATCGTCGGGTCTGATCCGCGAGCGATCCCGGGAGACGTCGTGACGTGGATGGACGGCTGCCGTGTTTAGGTTCAGCCTCTGGATGTGTCCAAAACCCCGTAAAACAAGCAAGTTTATCTGGATAAGGGAAAAGAAACGCTTTCATGGATAAACTTGCTTGTTTGTCGCCTCTCAACAAGCTTCCATGAGTTCTTCTTCAGCGGGGTTTTTGACACTGGATCAAAACTGATGCTTAACAACGGTTACAGAAAAGGTACAGTAATAGTTAACGGGCAACCGGCGATAAGTCATGACTACTGCGTCACATAGAACCCAGGGATGTGCCAACTGAAGCCACTTAAACATATGTAACTCTTGAAGCTTCCCATGTTGCCCTCTGGTTGACCTGGATAGCCGGAAGCATCACCGGTTTTTTTGTTGGAAGACCCTGAGTTTCACTTGGAAAACCCTGGGTGTCACCCTCCATTTCGATGAAAGGGTGCTGTCCCGTTGCCAGCATCGAGGGGATGCCACCCCTGTGACCTGGGCTGAGAATCAACCTGAATTGCCAGCTCAGCTGCTACTGAAGCATGGCGCTGTGAGCGCATGAGTTTCTACCTATGACATTAGCAGTTGGGCAGGCTAGGAAGCCTATTCCCACTGGTGGTAAAGCCCCCCCATTGTTGTTGGTGATTGCTCCATGTCGCAAAAATAGAGGCCAAAACATGCACCATTCATATACCCGTTGCTGCTTAATTGGCCTACCCCAGCTGTTGAGCAGAAGTGGTGGGAGAGTTGGACATGGTGAGGAATGATTAAGTCAATGATTGAACCATTTCAGTCAATCACTGCTACTCAAAAGGATTGAAAAATATTGACTGATATAGTTTGTACCATTGCTCCTCTTTCCAGTCAACTCGGAGTGGTTTCTATAAATCTCGCGATCATGGGAGATCCATATTGGCAAACTGGCAACAACTTGCCCATAAACAGCTACTGATTTACCATGACTTGCGTGGGTGCTTGGGTATTCCGGATCTCCATCAACAACTATCAACCATCTTGAGCATGAATCAAGCATCATGATTAGCCACTAATCAGGCATTATACACTAACTCTGAAAGATCTTGGCTCATTTGCAAGCAAGTATTCAACCAAAAGCATTGTTAACCACATTTTAACCACGATTGAACCATGATCAACCAGTTGATGAACCATGGTTGACAAGCAAAAATGGACCATGGCACCCATCCAAAACGGCACCCGTTACTCTGCGCCTGCCAAAAGCGCACGCTGTCGTGCAATCGCAGCTGCCTGGCGAATGACGAGTTCGGAAGCAGTACCCCACGGTTGATTGGTGGTGGTTAACTAGTGGTTATTTAGTTAAATCAACCATTGGTGGTTCATAATGGTCGATTGATGGTGGTGAATAATCGCTATGCTGCACCCATGTTGGATTGCAATCATCTTCCCTAACTTCCAAACTCCGAGGAACCACGGCAGTGAACATTGTCATCCCCTGATGTCTCTTGTTTAAGAGGTATTTCCAGACACACCCAGTTCGTTGCTAACCCTTGGGTGAGCCAGTGTTGGTGTTCCCACTTGCCCCCACAATGTGAACGGTCACTAGGTTTACACTTCAAAATGTGCCCATGGTCCCTCAAGGTGCCCATGATGGGATTGACAAAGTGGCCAACAACCTGTTTTGCCCAGAGTTTGGTGGACCAACAATCTGCTCCACAGCCAACCCACCCACCCCATCTAACCCACCCACCAACCCACCCACCCACCATCCCACCATCCCCCCCACCCCATCCAACCCACCAACCCATCCACCAACCACCCCCATCCAACCAACCACCCACCCAGCATCCGTGCCCTCGCCGCCTGCATCTGCCTTTGTGCCGCTTCCGCTTGGGCTTGGGCTTGCTGAGCTTGTTGCGCTTGGGCCTGGACAGCTGTGGGTCTCAAGGCATGGGGAACCCCACAACACTATGGTTGATCCAATCTTAACGTTTCATAGTAATAAATCAACCATAGCTGCTATGCTGCTATAGCTTTGGGATTCCCCAAGCTTAAGCTTAAGAAACCACAATGTGATGGTCGGAAAAATCCGTAGATTATGTTGTGATTTTTGAGAATGGTTGTAAATACAACTGGTTGGCCAACCCAACCAGGACGAAACACGATGATCGTCCCATAAAGGTTCGAGGCGTATCTGTCTATCCGTCTCTGTGAAAGACTTCAGCCCCAGTGCTGCATGCGTGCGTGTCTGTCAGCAATCTGATACATGTACTTGAGCTGAGGAATATTGCCTAGAGAGGAACTGACATGACCTTGGGCAAAATCACCCGGTTGGCTCACTTTCTCACACAGGGGTTCCCCAGTAAAATGATCGCCTTGCAAGGGGCAGGTACAGTTCCCAAGGGTGATGAAGCCCTGTTCAACCATTGATTTCTATCCCTTGGTTCACAACAGAGTGCCCGTGGATCAGCCAGCGGCAAAACCGCCGCCTGTGCCTGTGCCATAGCCTGAGGAGCAAGAGCTAAGGATCTAACAGGGCATCCTGATAGATCTTCATGTACATCTGTGAGCGCGTATATACATATATATATATATACATCAATGGAATGATATGTACACATGTATCGGTATGTCTGCCTGTCTATCCGTCTGTCTGTCCGTATGTATGTCTGTCCGTCTGTCCGTTAGACTGCCTGAGTGTCTGTCCATCTGTCAGCATGTATGCATTTATGTACATATCTGTGTATGCATGTGTATGTGTATGTGTGCCTGTATGCATGTGCAGAGGTGTAAATAAACAATTTGATTTGTCCATGTTTCTCCGATGCTGTACATGAAATATGTTCAAAAAAAGGAACCGATCATAGATGAATTCGCACGCACCCCGTTGATGAGTCTCGGGGTGAAACAGCGGAATCATCACCACCAATTGCTATCTTGCGCATCGAGCGTACTAATTATAGGTGGCCGCAACTGCCATTGTGCTGAGCATCGGTTCTACAGTCTATTCCAGTTGAATTTGTCCACGGTGACGGTCAGATGAACTGGCATAAATTGTCTTTAGCCAGTGAATGCCGATTTATGAGGAGCGGCAACAACTGGTGGCCCGCGAAGTTTTTTAAAACGAACAGAACTATCTTTGCTGGGATGTTCAACCACCCAATTGTGATAGTGTTTGTCGGTTTGATCTATTTTCATGTTGTCTAAGCATTGAGTGAGTACCTGCTTGAGTATTGATATGTATGATATGTATGTAGGTGCGCCTTTTAAATATCTATTTGTATGTGTTTGTGTCTACGAAATAGATTTGTACAGAAATACACAAACAAACAGATAAATAAATAAATAAACAAAAAAACAAATACATAGATAGATAAATGAACAAATAAATACATAAATAGATACATAAATCAACACATAAATAGAAATAAATACAAATGAATAGATAAATGAACAACAGAAATAAAGATGAATAAAAAATGAATGGATAAACAAGTAAAGATTAATTCAAGAATAGATAAACCAACAAATAAATAAATGAATAAACAAATTGATAAATACCTAGAGATGTATACATATGTAAATATTTACATATACATTTGCGTGTGCATATGTATGTACAGTTGATATTTATGTCTATACATGTATTGATTTCTTGATCCAACAATCTGTATGCATACGCAAATACATACAACTGTATATGGAGATAGATATTTTGGTGTGTCTAAAAGTGTATATATGCATATGTAAATACAAATGTGATGTATGTATACATTTTTGGGACTCATGTAAAGATACATATACATAAATATATATATATATGTAGATGCACAACCGTAGGTGTTTGCATATACACCTACAGAACAACACCGCAACATTGCGAATCAAACCAGCACCCTGCCTGAGCTGCCTGTGCCCGTGGATCTGCCTCGGGTGTGATGGCAGTTGCATAACCCTATGCCATGCCCAAAATGCAGAGGGCTGGGGAATCGAAATGGTGAATTTAGCACAACACCAAGATATATGGCAAGTTTTTAGTCTGATTAACGAGAGTTCATGATAACGGCTAATAACGATGCTTTGCGGCTTTGAGGTTGAATGCGAACGAAATCCTCTACGTCCAGGACCAGCAATTGCGTGTCCCACACATGAATTTAAGAAAATGACAGTGAGCTGATGGTGCCCAAACAAGTTGTCATGGGCAAATGGTAGACGTACAACACTGCTTGTAGGTCCAGGGTCCAGACAAATCCCCTGCTCAATGATGCTTTTGATCATGGTTCATGATGGCCAATAACGATTGACGATTTATGGTTACAGATTTGACGGATCTATGAAAATTCTATCACTCCACGACTCTTCTGCGGATTGGCCAGAGGAAAAACCTTGCTTGATGGATTGTCACCGGATGCCGTGTTTCCACCTTGACTTTTTACACACCATGGCACAGATACAGTATATCTATATCTTTTGCATACGCATGTCTTATCTCGATAAATGGATTTACATATATATATACATATATATATATATATATATATACGTATACGTATATATATATATATATATGTATACGTATATATATATATATATATATACGTATACACATTTCTACACCTACGAGAACGGTAATTGTAGCGGTCATTCAGCCTGTTTCTTCATGCCAAATCAGCATACCCGTAGCATCCCCAGTAATTGGCAACTACTAACCATGGTGACAGGGGTGAATCCAGCTAGCGGCTAAAGGGTACAACTAACCTCGGTTCTGTCCCAGTTTAACAACCATCATGATCGACCATCATCCATTAGGAATACCCATTCTACCCCGTGGTTACAGGGCTAACATCCCCAGGAACCCCAGCTGCACATCGATTCGGGTCTCCTCAGCTCCCCATGGGCTGGGCATCCACGCGGTGTGCGGAAGCTGTTGGAAAGGCGTCTGACACGGGGAGATCGCCACGATTAAAGCACCCAGCAGTCACCGGTCCCTTGATGGTCCAACTACCATTTGGTTAGGCCACTCCTGGTAGCTCCCCTTTTAAGGGGCCAGAACAGGATAGCCCTGGCGAAGCTCATCGCTCCCACCAGCCAGCTAATTGATGGTGAATGACAGTGGTTGATTGGTTGATGCTTATGAACCACAAGCCGAGGCAAACAGTTGACAGGGGTGAACCGATGGCGGTCAGCAACCGATGGTGACCAGCAGTTTTCATAGGTTCCCCAACGGGTTTCGCTGGGGTACCAAACACAGGCCGCGGCACCAGCGCTTGGCAAGGGCATGACCAGGGAAAAACAGCAACGATGGTTAAAGACGGTGCATGATTATTTTTGGTGGCTATGAATAAGGATCCGTGTATACTCGTGGTCAAGGATGGGCGTTTCCAACAATGGCAGCAGCAACTATAAGCAGTGGAGGTTCGAAACGTCGCGCCCCTTGCTTTGAGCACAAGCCAAAATTAAGGACCGAATCACCATGACTTTGTTGCGATATCCATGATGAATTGCCAACCATAATGATGATAAATCATGGGCAATGATGGTCTTCTTCAACCCCATCCTGGTATTCATTGGCCATCTAGTTATCATCATACCAAAAAAGTTCGCCAGTAATTGGCATGACCCATACAAATCATGGCTTGATGTCATGGTCACTTGTGGCAGATCCAGCCACGATCCCTGGCGGGGGCATCGATTCTGGGCATCCACTGCTGGAGTGTGGCAATAAATGGCACGTCTGACTGCTGGCCATGATGCATCTCGATGGCTAGGGATGAGTCCATGGCTTGGGATAGGTCCATGGCTAGGGATAGGTCCAACATGGCTAAAATAGTATTTTAAAATATCGATCTTTCAAAAGCCAATAGATGCATTGCCAGTGTTATCATTTGAAACGCTGGCAGAGGGACCGCCAAATTCATGGCCACCAACCACCGCCATGTGGTTATCCTCAGCCAACCATGGCAATCCTTGACACCAACAAAGTTGTCATCCTTGTAGGCTCCAGTCTTGCGCCCCCACAAAGAGTTCCTGCCTCTGGATATAAGTGGTCCAAGCGATAAAACTTGCCATCTTTAAACCTGGCAGCCGACTGCTTGCGCCCTGGGCCCTAGCTGCCTAGCTGCTGGGAACTTCCCACCTGTGGGTCCTGGAAGTGCCTGGAACCGATGGGTAAGCCTCAACCTGACTTGAAGATACCTTCAACAAAGCTGCCAAACAGCCGCATCTGACCCACTTCATCCCACTTCTGATGTTGACCCAGACCCAGTGACGATTTCACATGCAGGGAACCAGCCAGCGGCGACACCACCACAGTCACCACGGTGACCACCATGACAGCAGAAGCGTCAACCCAACTAGCCACTGCTCTTGCTTATCTAAACATCTTCCTAACAAACACCTGTGGAGTTTGGAGCTCCTCCATTCATGAGCCGCATGAGCCGTTTGTTTACAAGAGACTTGTTTGGCCAACACTCATGTAAACTAAGTAAGTCTCTTACTTAAGCAGATCATCCTACTTACTTGGATCCATCCTATTAGGTAAGTCATACATCGAGCCCAGCTACAGCTATCACTCCGGCGCCCACCTGATTGGCAGCTCGCTCTTGAAGTAGCCCGCCTCACCCGCAGGTGCCCGCCCCCTAGGCCCTTTGGGCAATAGCATTTTGCATAGTTTGCTTTTTTACATCTCCAAAAAAACAGTGGACAAAAGTGTTGCTGCCATTTTGTTGGTACGCTGACACGTCCAGATTGGTCGTTGGAAAGTCCAGGTAGCAATGCTTGGACATGATTCGGGGGAAGATCACTGGTCATGCAGTCACGCATCATCCATCATCTCAAAGTTCCATCTTGATATGGTGAAGCATCTCGACAATCATTCAACTTGACTGCAACGGGTGAAATCGCCCTATTGAAGGAAGCAACGGGGCAACGCCCCGAAATACGGCGCTAGAAACAAGCACCAGTGAATATGATGGTACATGATAAACCACTACGAATGGCATACTCATCATACACATATATTCCCCAATGATAGACAGCCCAATCCTAGCAGCTTGTTGTTGGGTGCAACACAGCGCCTGCCCTGAAAAATGTTTTGTGCACCAACGGCGCCCGTGCCTGATGCCAGTTTTTCATTTGTACGGTCGTGAACGGCCCCTGGTCGCAGCGAAGTGGTGGGGAGAGAAAAGTCTTCATCAAAGTTGAAACCATCCTATCAGTGTTGACTATATGTGACTATATGTGGGCTCTTTCTCCCAGTTTTTGCTGCTAAATTTTGTTGACTCACCATCCTACCGAGCTGCTTCAAACATCCGTTGGCCTGCTTACCAGCTGCTGTGGTTAGCCACCACCACGAGTACCCCTGGACCTCCCCAGCTCTCCTGGATTTTTCCACTGGGATCCTTGTAGAACCAACAGGTGCCCTTCTCAAAATCCTCCAGGTCCTGGCAACAAGGAACCGCTGTAGAAAATCAGCAAGTTGCAGATCCTGGTTCTTCGAGTGAAGTTCATCAGGACTAGTTTTCAGCGTGTTTGGCTTCCCCCGATCCATTGACCACCCTGCAAGGGAAAAGGCTGGTCAGGCCAAGGGGTGAGGCATGGCCTCCCCTCTCGACGATTTGAGAAATAGCAATGTGATGATGTCCCAGCCACCTTTAGTGGGGAATTGGTCGCAAACAGGTCACAGATGACGGTCGGCAAGATGAATACCTGCATCAAATTTTGCCAAAGATACAGCCTTTGCAAAGCCCATCGTCAGTATTCGATTGCTGCTTCGATAGGTAGAATGATAGTCAAGCATCATGGGAAATCACGGCATGCAAATAGAAGCCAATATCAAAGACGACTGATTGCGTACCAGTGCTTCAACTTAGTTGCAATATCAAATGCCTGGGAAAGCCAGCCAACCAACCAGCCAACCTATCAAATTATGGAAGTCCCAGATACTTACCTACCAAGAAGTCACCAGAAGTTCTAACCCAACACACACTCAGGCTCAACCCTGAAGTTCACTCTGAGTCAGCAGAAGTCTTTTCCTCTGGGGCCACTTGAGCCAAAGCATGAAGTGATGCTCTGGTCTCTGAAGTACACCGTAGCCATGTGAAGTGTGTGGAGACATGTATCTTGACACGCTCCCTTGAAGTACTACACGTCTGTAGTGCTTCACACCAAAAAGGATTAGAAGTTGACTAGCCAACCAAGTGCCTTTGAAGTTGGTTGCCTTTTCAACTCGAAGTTGCACAAAAATCTTGAAGTGATTGCAAAAGAAAACTCTGAAGTGATCTTGACTGAGTGACATTGAAGTCAGTCGACCACAAAAACTCTGAAGTTGAAATCATGCAGAAAAAGTCCACTGAAGTTTGAATTCACCATCTAAAGTTCAAAGGAAGTTGAATTCTGAAACCGATGTACCATCTTGAAGTGAAGTATGCCAGAATGGTGATAAGCGAAGTAAGCATGCGAAGTGCAAACAACAGTCCGTTGGTGTTGTCAAAGACATTCCTTGAAGTTCTGCAGAAGTCAGCTCCACTGTGGATCTGACTCGAAGTTCGATCAAAGAAGCGTAAATCACACTCTCTTCAGGAGTGTAAAGCTGAAGTACATCATTTCTCTGAAGTCGAAGCATCTGTGCAGAAGTTGTTGGCTCAACCAATCCAGAAAACAGAAGTCCTGCCTTGACAAATGCAGGAAGTCTTGGATCTCCATGACTTGTCATCTGTCTCACATTCCAGAAGTGATCCAGGGAGTGATCTGGGTTCATCTGGCATGCGAAATGTGGATTGTCGCACGCTGGAAGTGCCCTTTTTGGCCTTCCATCTTCAGAGTCGAGAAGTTGGCACACCAAGCTGGTAAAGTGCCTGCCTTTCTTGCTTTCTCAAGTGAAGTTTCTCCTTCTCGAAGTTCTGGTTGGAGTGATCCAGAAGTTGTCTCCTCTGGATGTCTGGATGTGGCTTCACTGAAGTCCTGATTCCTTGACAAAGGAACCAAGTATAGAAGTGAGCCACCAAGTTCTTCACTTCCAAGAAGTACCTGCTCGGTCTTCTTGTGGTGGTACTGGGCAGCCTCTTGAAGTTTTTGGTTGAAATAAAAAACTCAACCTTTCCTGGGATTCCTCACGTGACTCCAGAAGTCTCTGGTAGACAAACTGGAGAAGTCCACTGGCAAAGTTTCCCATCTTTCTCTAATGCAGAAAAATGAAGTGCAAAACCAAAAGCTCGAAGTTCACAACAGTTCAGTGTCCATGAGAACATGGCAATGAAGTGAAGTGAAACAAAAACA
>VSDK01004404.1:82717-107155 GCA_009767595.1 Symbiodinium kawagutii | reverse complement strand
TCATCGATCACAGCTGCCGATGCTTGGGCTCTATCTAAGAAGTCAACTACATTGGCTTGGAACATGGACAAGTATATTCTGAAGTTCCATTCCCATTCTTCCCAGTTGCTGGGATTGCCATCGAATGGCTTGGGAAGTGGGAGTTTCACATTTCCGAAGTCTCCTTCTATGGCAGCCATTCTGGCTAGATCCTACAAACCGAAGTATGTACACCTAGACCTAGAAGTTCTTTGTTGAAGTTCCTAGGAGTCCCTGTCGTTGCAGGGCTCCGCTACCATATCAAATTATGGAAGTCCCAGATACTTACCTACCAAGAAGTCACCAGAAGTTCTAACCCAACACACACTCAGGCTCAACCCTGAAGTTCACTCTGAGTCAGCAGAAGTCTTTTCCTCTGGGGCCACTTGAGCCAAAGCATGAAGTGATGCTCTGGTTTGTGAAGTACACCGTAGCCATGTGAAGTGTGTGGAGACATGTATCTTGACACAACCAACCAGCCAACCAACCCACCAACCAACTAGCCAAGACCAAGACCAAGACCAAAACCAACCTGCCAACCTACCAAAACCAGATACCTCCCTTAGCTCCTCCTGTAGCCGAGCAGTCACTGACCTCGGGCGCAAAAAACCAGCCACGTCACAGACCAGTTGTCTCGCTGAAGAATGCCGGTGCTGGTACTTATGTACTCAGCGACTGGATGAATCTCATAATAAATCTATGATATGTATGTGTATCTGTATGAATGAGCCTGCGTCCGCACGTACAGACCTACCTATGCACGTATGTATGCATGTGTACATAAATTTACATATATACACACACGCATGTCAGATGGATGAATAGATAGGTTGATGGACAAATGTAGTGAAAAAAACACATGCAGGCGATATTGAATTGGCTGTGCAGGTTGCTTAAGTTGCTGCTATTTGCACCTCACAAAGGTCTTAAGGTCCCGAAACAGAAGCCACAAAGTCACAAAGAACAAAAACTGCTGAAACTGCTGCTGCTGAAACTGCTGCTGCTGCTGCTGATACCACCACTGCTACTGCTACCACTACTGCTGCTGTTGCGGTCTGCCACTAAAGCTACGGCAACTACTGTTGCTGCCTCTACTATGACTATGACTACTGCTGCTGCTACCAATGATGTATGATACATCCACCTCTTCCACTATTCTATACTACCAACATACTACCACTACGAATATTGCTACCACCACCACTACTTACCACCCAAAACTACATTCACGATGACAGTCACATCCCAAACCCAGACAGACCAACCACAGCCCAAACCAACCACAGGCATCCATGACAGCATCAACAACCACATCTACAATCACATTGCCATACACAACCGCAACCAGAACCACAACCAGACAAAGAACCAGAACCACATCCACAAGTACAGCCAGAACCGGAAGCACATCCACAAGTACAGCCAACTGCTCGCACGAACCATTGAATCTTTTCAGCACCCCCACGGATCATCCATTCGAGGCGGCAGTGCCTCGCAAGTTGGCTATCGTTTCAGAACATCCAATGGTTCACCAGCAAACATATTATAAGATAAGATAAGATAAGATAAGATAAGGTAAAATAGATGGATAGACAAATAGATGGATAGACAAATAGATGGATAGATGGAAAAATGGGAAGATGGATAGATAAAGAGATGAGTAGACTACAGTAGATAGTTTGCTTGATGAACTCAGAGATGGACACACGGACAAACCGACAGTACGCCAACATGAAAGGCTTTGCATATATGTTTATGGTTGACCAACCCTTCATCAATCGTCGAGTAAGCATAAGTTCACCATCACTAACCGTAGATCATGAATTATTGGAATCGTTGACCATCCATTAGTCACGACGGTCATCACGGACAATTGATCAATTAATCCTTTGTGGGTTGCCATTTCTTGATCAACCACCCATGGATCATCAAAAGCCACTACTGATCCACCATTCCATGTTCATCAACAAATGACATGTTCATTACTGGATCATTACTGATGATGGTCCACCATTGGTCTTCATTACTGACCACTACTGATCGACCATCCATCTTAACTGATCCCACCATTCATGGAACTTCATCACTAACCACTACTGATCCACCAGTGACCATCATTAACCATTGTCGACCTTTGTGAACCATCATTGAATGTGATTTATTGATCATCATGAACCATGATGAACCATACTTAAGATCATTAAGCATTCTTAACTCCGGTCTGTCATAATATTCACAATTGATAGTAATTGACACTAATTCGCGCCAATAGACACTAATTTGCGTCTATTAGAGGCTGAAAGGATGTACTGGCTCATTTGGTCCTATTTGGGGATTATTAGTGTGAATTACTGCGAATTCGCGTGAATTAGTGATACAGTAATTAGTGTGCTCAAGACATATTGGTACATTCCCCTAAGGCCTGTGTGATTTGCAACCTAGCTGAACCATTATAAGCATTATTAACCCTTGTAAGCATTATAGTAACCATCATGACGCTATCTTCCTTCCATGCTCACCATCAGTGGCACCTGTGATCTCGGCGGTGGAGCTGTCACACGACCAGGCTGCAACGCCTCGCGCGAAAGCTGCCATTTGCTGAAGTAGACTATGCTTAGACAATGGTTTTTAGTTTGGCTTATTGTCTAACCACTTTGGCTTATTGTCCCACTCAGGGTTTTTTGTATGGTTTCTAATTGTTTCTAGTATGGTCATAATATGATCGTTTGACTATGGTTGGATTCCGTGGTTTTAGAGATCATGGTGTTTAGTATGGTTTGTATGGACTTGATGGTCATTGGCGCCATCATTATTGTCTTTTGTGGTAGAAATCATGGTGTGGTGTCTATTACGGCAATCAGTACTAGTTTGCCTAGACTATATATTTGGTTTGAACGATGGTTGAATCATGCATGTGGTAATGGCTATGTTGCTGTGGTAATGGTTAGTAGCAATGAAGGGCTCGGAAGAGTAATTCTTTGTTGGTATCGTAGTTGTCGGTAGTAATCACTGTGGTAGTGCTTATATTTATTACCAGAATAATAATAATGCTTTGAATAACGTCACTTTCAAAACAAATGATTATGATAGTGCATAGGTCGCGATCCTTCTTGTGCCGGTGCTTGACAATGATGATCCTGGGTGCTTTCGCGATCTTTTTGCAAAACCAATCTATGGTCAAACCCCATATGCTGGTCACCCGTTTCAAGGCTACCCACTAACCTCCAAGGTGGGCATGTATCCAAAGCCTGCAAGACAATGGTGTTTTCTTTTACATTGCCAAATGTTCGGTTTTCATCATTGGTCACATGAAGACACCAAAACTTTAAGCGGATTTTGGAGCCCACTATCGTGGACACTTCCGCAATGTCGAGCTGTCCCAAGGCTCCAGAACTCGTGCCTGTTGTGGAGCTGTAGGCATCAAGCTTTCACCTCCAGGTTTACAGGGCGAAAGGTGTCCCAACTTGTGACCCATGCCCATGCCCAGGTCACCCCCATGTCATGCCCATGTCATGCATAGTGATTCACTTGGAACAGCAGTCCCGGCAGCAACAGGGACGGCGAGTCCTTATGTTTTTGCTACTGTTGCCACTGCTGCTACTGCTACAGCTACTGCTACTCCTACTGTTATTACAGGCCAGTCAATGTAGGGAATCCCAAGAGAAGGAGTTTAAGTCCCGTGAAGCAAGTGCACACTGTTCTAATCGAGAGGCCCATTCGACAAAAAAGGGAAGTTTGCAGCGCTTGGATAGTGCAACGTGCATCTTTCAAATCTGACGGCTGCAGCATCAAGTGTGCCTGTCACTTGCCATGAACTTTTAAGCACAACGATAAGAAAGAAAAGTAGGTGACTTCTCTCTATGAACTCCCGATTCCAAAGTGAATGAAAATTTAGCCTTACTGCTCGTCTGGTTGTCTGTAATATATATATATATATATGTATATATATATGTGTACATATGTATGTATATATATATATGTGTATATATATATATATGTGTGTACATATATTTATATATATATATATATAGATGTGTACATATATATGTGTATATATATATATATATATACTGGGACATACTCAGCCATGGTCCGTTTCTTCTTGTGAATTTGTTGGTGTACTGAATCTGTTTGGTCTTCATCGCAAGACTCTAAGCATGCTTCAAATCCCGGAATTGCAAGCCACCTGCAGCTGTTATCTACCAAGAAAATGTCATGAAATCCAACGACCTGCACGTTCCAAAGCACACCTTGTTGGATTTGTGTTGCTGTTTACCCTGTATAACCACTGTAGTAATTTTGGATCTGATTCTATGAAGTGTCAAGTGGAGTAAATACTCTCACAAAAAAAAAAAAAAAACAGCAGGCTCGGTTTTGCCGAATTTAAGCCCTGAACAAACCCTTACTGACCATCACCAACCATTGTCAACCATGATCAGTTGTCATCTAAATGTCACTAATTCACTAATTGTTACTGACCTCCTTTATTGACCCTCGGCAAAGCTTACTGGCCACGGTTATCAACATTATATATCAATCAGTACGGATTCTCAATCCACAATTGAGCATGATCACCCATTCCTAAGTATAGGTTGAGTGATTCACCACTATCATTCACCACTATGAACCATTGACTCACCATAACTGACCGTTAACATCAACCGCCACTACTTAATCACCATCAACCGCAATGAACCATTCATTCACCATCATCAACTATCATTCGCCATCATCCATCATCAAAAAACCGTTGCTTCACTAGTCTAACAACCATCAATACAATGAGTAACAGAAGCAATCAGCACCATAATCAATCATCTAACAATCATCAATCAATGACCACCACTAACCATCAATGACCTCCACCAACCATCAATGACCTCCACTAACCATCAATGACCTCCACTATCCATCAATGACCTCCACTATCCATCAATGACCTCCACTATCCATCAATGACCTCCACTATCCATCAATGACCTCCACTATCCATCAATGACCTCCACTATCCATCAATGACCTCCACTATCCATCAATGACCTCCACTATCCATCAATGACCTCCACTATCCATCAATGACCTCCACTATCCATCAATGACCTCCACTATCCATCAATGACCTCCACTATCCATCAATGACCTCCACTATCCATCAATGACCTCCACTATCCATCAATGACCTCCACTATCCATCAATGACCTCCACTATCCATCAATGACCTCCACTATCCATCAATGACCTCCACTATCCATCAATGACCTCCACTATCCATCAATGACCTCCACTATCCATCAATGACCTCCACTATCCATCAATGACCTCCACTATCCATCAATGACCTCCACTATCCATCAATGACCTCCACTATCCATCAATGACCTCCACTATCCATCAATGACCTCCACTATCCATCAATGACCTCCACTATCCATCAATGACCTCCACTATCCATCAATGACCTCCACTATCCATCAATGACCTCCACTATCCATCAATGACCTCCACTATCCATCAATGACCTCCACTATCCATCAATGACCTCCACTATCCATCAATGACCTCCACTATCCATCAATGACCTCCACTATCCATCAATGACCTCCACTATCCATCAATGACCTCCACTATCCATCAATGACCTCCACTATCCATCAATGACCTCCACTATCCATCAATGACCTCCACTATCCATCAATGACCTCCACTATCCATCAATGACCTCCACTATCCATCAATGACCTCCACTATCCATCAATGACCTCCACTATCCATCAATGACCTCCACTATCCATCAATGACCTCCACTATCCATCAATGACCTCCACTATCCATCAATGACCTCCACTATCCATCAATGACCTCCACTATCCATCAATGACCTCCACTATCCATCAATGACCTCCACTAACCATCAATGACCTCCACTAACCATCAATAACCACCCTTAAACACCACCATTCAGCCCTTCAGCACCGTTGGGGAACCTCCCGGCGCGAGAGCACCGAGCCCAGGGCCCAGGTCCCGGAGGTCCCGTCCGTCCAGGGCCTGGTGCCGATTTCAGTGATGATTTGCGGATGAGTTGGTGCTGATTTGATCATCAGCAAATCATCAGCAAATCATATTGATGACCTGATAAGAGGCTGATTTGATGCTGAAAGTTGATAAGATGCTGATTTGATGCTGATAAGATTCTGATTGTTCTTTTGATGCCGATTCGATGATGATTTCAGCGATGCGATACTGGTTTGATGGCGGTTTGATAGCAATTTGATGCTGACCTGATGATGATGGTTGTAGTTTACGCTTCACGAGACTTGCAGTGAATGGTCAGATACATATTTAAGATGTAGATGATGACGGTGAATAATCAATGGTCAATGGTAGTTATTGACGGATGATAATGGCAAATGATGGATAATCATAGTTGATGATAGTCTATGATGGTAAATGACACTTAATGGTCGATGTAACCTTGTGGTCAACAAATGATGACAACTAAACGGCTCAGGTAAATCGATTTGTGACACTAGTTCAGATGGTTGATGATGTTTGATGACAATGTTGATTCATCATTGCTGATCCTACAAGATTATTGGCAATGGCTGACGATTGTAAATTATGGTTGACGATTAACATGGTTGCACTACATCTAATGAACAATGATCTGGATCTGGTTAGGAAGGTTCATGATGGTTGATCATGGTTGTGAGCACTATCACACAATTGCTTGCCACTATCAACCATCATCCATGACTCATCAATCATCACTACGAATCACCATGGCCAATCACTATACACCATCCACCATCTTCAAGTATCATTAGTTTCTACCCTGGGGACCAACCAGTGGCTATCCCCTTTTGAGCATCAACCAACCATTGAGCAACTATACTTAGCCATTAACCAACCAGTCATCAACCACTCCAGACCATTAATCAACCATGAACTACCCGTTCACTCCAGCACGAACAATCCATTCATTTCACCATTGATCAACCACTGTCAGTGACGAATTCATGGATCAATCCACCTTTTTCACCATTCATCAACCACTATTTGCCATTGATCAATCCATTGATCAATCCATTGATCAATCCATTGATCAATCCATTGATCAAACATGTCATTCAGCGCTTCCTTACCCCCCTTCCTTACCCTCCGGCCAGCTGTGCTGCGGCCCAGATGCTGCAGCACTGGCACCAGCCAAAGCTGTGGCCAGATTCACTGGTGCCCTGCAGCCGATGGCAGTACTGATGCAAACATATGAACTTACAACTTTATTCATGACACAATGTCTTTGACATACTACATTTGCAAGCATTTGAGTACGTGACATAGTACAACTGTTCATATGAGACATACATATGTACATGTATATATCTATATATACACATTGTACGCGTACATATATGTGCACAGAAGTACTGGCAATTATGTATGTGAAATAAATATATATATATATATATATACATGTGTGTGTGTTGATTTTTCTAGATCCTTGCTTAATAGAGATACGCATCATGTGTATATGCTTGTATACAACAAATCATAAACTTGAAAACAATTTACAAGATAGAATGCTAAATATCTGCCACCCATATAGATCCCCATGGTATACATGCTATGTCTGCAACATAATGCGCATCATGTAAGGTATGCAATGTAATGCATACCGTGTGTGTGATAGATACGAGGGACGAGTGCCTTTTCACCAGAAGTTCCTCCTTCACTGCTACACGTGCTATCTTTCCTATGACCCATTCCTGAATGGCGAACATGCACCAAGCATCGGAAATCCCGTAAACAAACATGGCCGGTCAATAACAAACAAAATGTCAACAATGGTCTCAAGGGTTCCAAATTTGCACAATCTCTGAAAAAGCAACTCCAGTTCAAACATGTTGAGAGATAATAAATGTTTCTGTCAGGAGATTGGGAATGTTTAAAAGGCTGCCTTCTCCACGAACAAAGACCCTTGAGATAACCCGTGGGTATGGCCGAAGATTTGAGCAGCTAACATCCCCATTGCTGGACATGGATCGGGTGATGTCGTCGTTTGCTGGAAGAAGTCCACCTAGTCATATGATTTGGTTACACAATGAAACTTCATCATACGAATCTACGATTGTATTGGATAAATGGATAATCCTGGAGAATACGAAGAGCTTCAATCCACTTAGTGGCGTAAATCATGAATCACCTATCAACTTGTATGAATTCCTCTAAGAACAGCTGCAGTGCTTGTGCCAGACCTACTTATGGATAATCATGCTTCATGCACCATTCATTAGCAGTTTGAAAAAATGCAGAGTCTGTGGATCAAAGCAACAAAATGAATATGATGATATACATATGTCATATATATATATATACATACATACATGCGAATAAATGTGAAAACTACATACACACAAACATATGTATAGGGCTGTATAAATCATCAACATCTACCGTACACAATCGGTATGCACAGGGATGCATGGGTTCATCTATCCAAACCGTTGATCAAAGACAATGTCCATATCCATAATCGTAGTGTGTCACTATTGCGCCAGTCCCGTGTCAAGACTTAATTTTCAAAAAAAGTTCCCAATGAGGCACCTTTGACACACCCGAAATCGTCATTACCAAGGCTCTTGTGCAATATCCTGTGATCGCATGAGTGGCCAAAATGACGTATGCGGCCGCCACGTAAAATAGTCCACCCTTGGTTTTTGCCCTTGTTCACCCGTATCATGGGGATCACCCTCTGGTAAACTAACCCGGAAATCAAACATCATGACTTTTAATAGGTAAACCCAGCTGTAAATGGCCAGATTTTCCAGGTAGTCAGATTAGTTGACTGGAGTCTATAGTTTCTACCCAGCTATGCCCACTCAACATCAACCAACAAGCGAAACATCACCAGCAGCAGCAACGGCAATGACACCAAAGACAGGAATCAAGCCTCACCCAACGACGGATCAGCATCCGGTTCTAAAATTGTGCTGAAGCATGCTCATTGTTGATTCTTTCAAGCATCAGGCCAACCCACAAAACCAGCAAACAAGCGACCAACCGACAAGCCAACCAACCATCCCTATGATTTTTGTTTTGCTTAGAACTGTTGGAGCAACTATTCCGCTGTCCAACCAACGATAGGTGCTCCAACCAACCAACCAACCATGTATTCAATTGCTTGTAACATCTGTTGGCTTCAATCTTTCTTTGGTTGCAAGAGTAACAGCTGCTTGCAACAACTGCTGATACCAACCTCTTGTTGTATTATTGCTCGGGTTCTCGTTGGAGCATTCATTGCTGGTCCCAAACTCCGCGACGTCGCACCTATGAGGTGAAGGCTGTGGGTCCGGCAGCGCCTCTGCACCAACGCCTGGCGGCGAGTAACCCACATGCCAGGGCTTAGAACCATGGGATAACAATGGGATAACCTTGGGCTAGCCCTGGGAAAAGCATGGGACGACCATGGCATTATTGTTGGTTACTCCAAGGCAGCAACGGTTTGAAAATGTTAAGTAATGAGAAAGAATTGTTGACAATGGCTAAAACCAATGTGGGAAAATAGTTTAAAAGAAAATATTTAACCCTCATTGCTACCATTGGTTAACAATCAACCGTGACCTGGGTCATGGAAGAACCATGGATGTCTACATTTGTGGACATGTGTAAACAAGTAAATACATCTCAGTGGTATTAGTATGTACGACTAATGGCATTTACATAAATGCGTATATAGATACAGCAAAACACATTCATCTGTTTCAAAACATATACGTACATGCATATACACAATTTTTGGATGCATATATACGGTTTCTATACAGTACACGTACTTATAAACAAAAAACAGAAGAGGGTCCACTGCGGGAGACAACACAGCAGGTTGTGGCTAGCCATCGCCGATGTTTTTCTCTCTGATTTCAAACGTCGTGGCCATAGTTTCAATCTAGTGCGAGCCGGGAAAACATACTCTTTGCTGATAGCTGCGGTTTTTTGAAATGATGTGGATACCCCTGGCTCCTTGGCTCCCAACCAACAGCCAAACATAGGTCCACAGGTATACGTGCCATATCCTTGTTCTACTCCCAGGTCCGCTGTGGTGGTTGTGATTAATGACCAGCCATAACCGACAGTATGGAGTACGGTACATAGAATGGCTAATAGTTAATATCACTAGTATTATCTGATAAGTGGTCAATACTATCAATATGTTTATACATACAGTATCTGGAACTACAGTATATGTTGGTGGTCAATTAGCCAGCAGCCACTGGTTAATTGACCATACATGGTGATGAATACTCCCGAGTATCAAATGGCTTGCCAGGCGAGCAGTGCAACAGGTGGTGAACGTGGCATGTCGGTTTGAGGTGCACGAGCGATTGATTTGCATTGAGACAAAGTAATGCCCTCCAGTTACTTTGTATCACTTTACACTCGTTGAAGGTCTAATTATAGGTCGTCAGAACCAACGAACACCAACAACCACCAACAACAACCAACAATCAGATTGATTTGTTGGTTTCTAGTCCCTAACAGCCTATGTACCCTTACCTGTATCCCAGGGTCATTGCTCAGTCCCCAACGATTGCAATTTAGCATCGACCAACAGGACTGCTGTTGACACCCTCAATAATGGTCAACCATCCTCAAGAACGATCGGCCATTTGCCAGCCACTATCAGCTGTTGTCAGCCATCACTAGCCTTTTAACAAATATGATCAACCATTGCCATTAACAACCATGAAGCTATCACACTACCAGTATCAACCATCACTAACCCATTGTCAATGATTATCAACCATCACTAACCAATCGTTCCATCATTGTGAATCGACCAGAGATTGAAATGGAACCAGCTTGCCTATCGCTGGCGGCACCACCGGTGGATGCTGCGGAGGTGAACTCACCCTTGGTGCCAGGCGCTCACCAATGGTTGAACCAGCCGAGCAGCCATCGGCGACACGTGTCCATTATGTGGGTTGATACTATTTGATACGCCGGTGGAGATAATAGTGATTGGCAATCAATGTGATGGATGATAACCATGATTGATGATGGTTCATCGTGGTAAACAATGATTCGTGATGGTGAATGCCAGCAGTTGGCAAAAGTGGTTCATAGTGATAGTAGTAGGCGTGAAGATGTGGATGACGATGTCAAATGATGATTGACAATGGTCAGCAATTCGGGTGAACAACTATCAATTATTGATAGCTATCAATAGCGATGAGTGATGGCATCAATAGCGGTTAGTGATGGCAAAAGGCGGGGATAACAATGATTGGTCTTGTTTCATAATGATTCATGGCGGTTAGCTCTGCTCAACAATGTTGAATAACGTCTGACAGGTCTGGCATGTTCTTACCAGATACTGGTCCAACCGTGGAACATCAGTGGTTGCCCGTGTCTATTTGGGAAGCATCTTAAGCCATCCACCATCATCCCTGCCCTTGATATTGAACCCCCGGCACTGCCAAAGGGCTTTCTGGCGAAATGGATTCATCTGTACAGAATTGCATTTGCGGAAGCACCATGAACCAATACTGCAACATATCCTGGCCTATTTTTATCATCAACTGATGGAACCTTCCAGAGCTTGGAAGAAAACCTCTTCCAATGACCTGTGGTAGTGGTAGGCTGGGAGGGCAATCATGGGGTGTGGTGTGACAGGCACTGTTCGTCGACATCATCATTTCTGTTGCGAAGATCCCAATGTGCCGACATTCACAATGACTGGCAGGGACACTAAATCGTTTTGAATGAATCTTAGTGATGTACTCTGTTGTTGTGGCAACTTTAGCAGCTGAGTCTTGACCTGGCGATATGTTTTTTTTCCAGCAAATGAACAATTGGGTCTGTGCGCACATAGGGATGCCTCAATCCATCCAAAAATGGTCCTGACAAAGCGAGCGCCAAAGCGGTGTCCAATCTGATCAAACGATTCGCCGAGTCGAAACTCCCCCGATCCCATGTGTGGGCTCCGCGCGGACCGGGTCGAACAGGCAACTCCTGCTGAGGGAGAGGCCCCTTCTGCTACACCAAGGAGCTAGGTATATCGTGGTGTATGCATGTGTGTGTGACTACCCTACTCCTGTTGTCCAACCTTTAGGAACATAATTTAGTCCGAGGTCGCATCATCAAGCAATTGGGGTGTCCCCATGACCGGTGATATTGTCACTAAAGCAATTCTAGTATGTTCCAAAGTACTTCCTGATGAATTCACCTTTGTAATTACTCTGTTGTTATACCAGCTAAGTTGGCCATTGTTGATGAATATGTGGGTTGTCAGTCTGCCACCAGTCCAAAGACACCCCTCATAAACATCGTAAGAGTAAAGGGAAAGGTCTTTGTCAGGATGTTCTCAAAGTTCCTCCTACCATTTTTGTTGGCAAATCCATGCGGCTCATTTTCTGGGATGCTCTTGGGATGATACCATCAATCTGCGAAGCTAACCATCAGCCCTCAGAAGTCCGCCAGCGAGGTTGTCATGATTTACCGTTTGCCAATCTTGCTTAATGATGCTTAACCACAAATGGCGAAGAGAAACAACCTAAATGCTCATAAGCCACTAATCATTCATCAGCTCGAAGTGTTTGAGGGCCATTGGTCGGACTATGAATCAGCAGCTATGCTACTGATGTTTCTTCATGATTCACGAACCATGGCTAACTTGCTGATACAGCCGGTCAATGTCTCATCAATAGGTAAGTACGATTCAACCATGGTTGAATATGGTTCACCATGGCCAATAGGGTTCACTAACAACTTCATACAGTCAACGCTGTATCTAATCATTACCAGCAAAACCATACTTAACCTATAGTAACACTGAAGTATCCATGAAACGAATGGACAGAGTGATTTTTGGATGACAGTCCCTGGTGACGATCACTATCACTGTGTATCACTGCCCCACAATCACAACTGACTCATCACTTGGCTGTGGGTCAAAACCCCGTACCCCTGGTTCCCCTATCATTAACCATTGGCTCCATTATTATTGGTTGGTCATTATCCCCCATTATTGGTTGGTTAATATTGACCCATAGCCATGCTGGCAATCGACGCGCATCCTGCTGACTTCACCCGTCGCTCCTTGGCCAACTCTGCGCCTTCGCCGGGCCTCGATCAGGGCGGCTTGGAGAATGGTTGCATCGGTGATGGGAAAATAGCGGTGAAGTGATGGTGAAATGATGGGTGAATGATGGTTGAATGATGGTTGAATGATGGTTAAATGATGGTTGAATAGACCAGTCAACATTAGGAACCCCTGGTTGAGCAATGAAATCTCTATGGTCACCATTCTTAACCAGGGTTACTGGCTGCGAGTCAACCCTGAGGCGCCAAATATATGGATCTGCCACGAAAAATGCCGCATTTGTCACTAAATGAAGGATGGATGGTTCGAATATCAAATCTTCTGCACAAGGACATGTCAGGCCGAAGGCAATCTGGGGTCAGCTGTGGGTGGAGATCTGTTGTCTTCCATATGGATCAGAAACCCAAACGACCACCTTGCATCCGATGCCAAATCCTGTTGAAAGTCACTTCAGAACAGATGCCGTCGTTGTCACGGAAGTTGCATAGCAAAACAAATAAAGCATCCTGGATTCAGATCACTGCAGCTGATATACCACCCCGGATCTGTCCTCAAAAAAGATGGGCTGGCACGCCGACGCATTCCAGTCGAGTGGTTGTCATGTTCAACAACTCAATGCCCGACCTGTTGTGCCTTCAAAGATAGCCTTCCCATTTTGATCCCAGCATCACCACTCGAAAGATTAGTTGTCAGAAAGCCTATAAGGACGGAGCCCTGATTCTCTGCAAAGTTCGGTAGTCCATATGCAGACTTGGTTTCCATCTTGTGAGCTGCAAATGCGAAAATTCTACAGAGATCAGATGCTGAAGGTTACGGATGTATCAGCGGATATTCAACATAGCACCCCACAAAGTATCATAAAAGCACTGTGTTCACCATTGTTATAATGGTATTGGTGCTGATCCTCATTGTACCCTTGTTACATTGGTACCAATGTAGCATGACCACCATTTGCATTACTAATAATGGAGATACTCGTAGTATATCATGATCCGGATGATGATGGCGATCACGTCAATGCATTCTTCTTTCACACCAAAAAGAGTAATCATAAGACTACAGCCGTGAGGATGCTGACAATCATCATGATGACTGCCAGTGATTGACCATGGCAAATCCCCGAGCCACGTATGTCTATATAAACACATGTGTATATATATATAATATATATATATATATATTTATTTATTTATTTATTTATTTATTTATTTATTTACATATATATATATATACAAACAAAGAAAGTATTAATCATGACAAGCACAAATGACACGATTGATTCTGATCATGATCGAATCTGATGATGGATTCTAATATGGATTCATACATATTCATACTAAGTCTATGATGCTGCTGCGGCCTGTCCCAGTTCTCCGAGATACCCAGGAGGCGGCGGCGGGGGCTTCTCCGGAACCTTGGAAGGGCCCCTGACGCTTCCCCCTCCGAGCCATGCGCATCGGCCAATGACGAGGCCCCGTGGAGAAACCAACGAGAAACCAGGGCTCAGTGTCGCTCAGTAGCTGGAAGCGTGGCTGAGACGATCACAACGATCAGGTCTTCAAAAAATGCAGAATGCCAACACAACTGTTGGATTCCATGATTGGTCAGTTCCAACCAACTCTCATTTGGGGCCCGTAATAACTGGGCTTTCCATGCGCTGGCAACGCTTAGCTACTGCAATCCAACCATTCACCAGTAACTCCAGTGACTCCACTCATCTTTCCACTGGACTCGCGTTCGCTTGTGTTCGCTCGCGCCCAGAAACTGGAGGTCGTGCTGAAGGAGAAAGCGCCTGGCTGGAAAGCGTTGCGCCCTGACAGCTGGGAGCTAATTGGGTCCCCTGAGGTGAGGGATTCCTGAGAGGGGATTCCTTGTTGATCATACCTCAAGGGATATCCATGCTGAAGATGTAATCAAATGAATGTGATTCTGAGGTAGGAACTATTCTCAAATAACTGCTCGTTCACTTTGGGATTCCCTGTTGAGGTTTGCTTCTTGACGCATTCCCTATTGGTGTCGCTTTTCCCCTTGAAACACGCTGAAACCATGATAAATGAACTATGAAATAATACCCAGTGGAAGAACTAATGGGTTTATTGGCTAGAAATGTTGCTTTTTTCCCAGTGTTTTTGTTGGGAAATTGTTGGAACATGGAGAATGCCCCGTTTTAGGAAACGCTTACACTAGTTCATGAGAAGCATAGCTGCCGTCTAAAACTTTTTTTTTGGCTTCCCCCTCGTAGACCACAAAACCGCGCCATCATATGCAGCAGCAGTGTTTTTTCTCACGTTCTTTGCCCCCACGTTCTTTGCCAAAAAGCTGCGAAGCAATCATGGACCTTTCGATTACTGTAGATACCACACCAAGGGCATCCATCGATACTTGTCAACATCATGAGCCATCATGAACTCATGCAGGGGTGGCATTGGTGCCTTCTTAACATAAGACGCTTTGTGGTGAATTCCCTTCTGCGAATCATAGATTGGAGTCCTTTACCAGCTCTCGGTTGGTTGTATGTACATACGTGTATACGTGGATGGGTGCCTTTCTATTGGTGTGTCCTGGATCTGGTTTCGTCGATATGCATCTGCGCAGTGTTCAAGAGGATTTTGTCACCCATCAAAAATCCTCGTTGCTTTGGGAATGCCTCATCCCATGTTGGATGATGATTCATGAAATTACTTTCATCACGAACGAGAGAGCGACATGCAACCATCTACACCAACTACACCACTATTAATCATTATTATGAACTTCTGTCAACCATTGTCAACCGCTATTGAATATCCGCTAAATGGGTTTGTTGTGATTGCCAGATCACAAACAGGATCTGAAAGTCCCTGGATTATCACAACTCCTCAAATTGAGCAACCAAGCAAGGCTAACAGTTGGCGATATGGCATGCCGATTACCTTTGTTAATTGTTGCTTCTTGATTATTGAGAATCACAGCCATAGTTGTTGGTCAGCATTAATCGTTCATGATAAGCCCATGAATGTCGCCCGCAAATTGCATAAAGAAAACTGTATTGCTGGCAATATTTGCGAAACTTTTGCTCATTGCTGGCCAGTTCTACCTAAATTGTTGGTTATGTTTATGTTTATGAATGGTGGCTATGGATGATGGTTGATTGTCGTTGATAATTGCTTCTTACCATTAGCTGTTGACAATTGCTCCTTATTACTGCATATCAGGGTATTATCAGCAACCATTTTCAAGTGGTTGGCAACTGTTTCATCAAATGGTTCTTCAATTTCAACTCGCTAATCATCAATCATTGAAATCAATTATCATTGTTGATTGATGATTTCAACTGCTGGTTCAATCAAATGATTGATGACTGATTCTTTGTTGTCAGCCGCTGGCTCCTCCCATCGACTGTTCGACTACCCTGTGGAAGCTGCCGCCTCAGGTGGCCTGAGTAAACCGCTGATCAACGGGACGCCAGGGGATGTGAAAATGGATTTGGAATATAGTTGATATGGTGGTTTCTCAACATACAGGTACACCAAAAACTGTTGGGTTTGTTGCCATAAATGGTTTACAAACTAGATGATCTTGGGGAACCCTTATTTTTGAGAAGCACTCATATCTCAGGTGATTAGACTCTGGTATACCAGCCCAGTTACACGGAAAATCCACCATTCATAGCTGCTTTACCTAACATAGTGATTGTTAACTTCCAGGTTAATCTGCTAAACGTACAATGGCAATAATATGATATCACATGCGAGAACTAAGATATGGTTGGTGACAGTCGGTGATTGATTAATGATCAAAAACCCTTTCACAATTGGTGATCAACCACCATGAAGAGATATTGACCACCACCAACAACTGTAGTAGTATAGGTAACCAGTGACAATAGTTCAAAGTCACTAACCACTAGTTCTCCGGTATCAACCATTATCTAATTATTAAGCATCCTTAGATACCGTTATGTGTTGAAAATTGCCCTCTCTATGCCATAGTTAATCGGTTCACATATTATAGTTAGCAAAGATCCATTGGCACAGCTAGTGCGAGGTTGAAGAATCTCCAACAGCAAAAGACAAAAGAAACAAGCGTTAACCAACAATCAACAAGCAATGACCAATCATCAGTTGACCAACAACTAAACTAATTTACAAACCAACAACTAACTTAATTCATAAACCAACAACTAAACTGATTTACAAACCAACTATCCAACTAACATCAACTAGAATCAACTAACATCAACTATGATCAACTAACATCAACCACCTTCATCTCAGCTGAGGACGCCACTCGCCGGCTCCGATGGGTGCTGCTCTGGGCGCCGTGGTGGGCGCCGGCGGAAGCACGACACTGGGAGCGAGCCTCAGCAGTAGGAATGAAGTAACAACGTTTGTCGAAAGCCATGTGGCTATGGGTCAATATTAACCAACCAATAATAAGGGAAAACAAAGGCTAATAATGGGGGAACCAGGGGTACGGAGTTTTGACTCACTGCCATGTAACAAATGGGAAAAAAAAAACATGTAACTTGAAGTGATTTGAAGTGACTTGAACTGGTTTCAACCTTTGGGTTTTTTATCGTTCTTGCAAATCTGACAATAGATTGTTCATAACAAGTGAATTATTGTGACTGGCTTGTGACAGCTTGATCAGAACAATTGGGTCACGGTCACAACCCAAGAGATATCACACTTAGACTACACACATAGGGTTCGAAAAGTGAACTATAATTAGAATAATGGTACAGTAGTAGTAACTATCCAATGGCAGTTGTAATCCATTTGGATCATTACAACAGGATGATGAGCAGCTAAGCAGCTGAGCAGTAGATAAAACCTTATCTGGTTGGTGGCTTTTACAAAACATGGGTCAATTCTATCATCATAGCGAAGTATGATTGAGAGTTTTAAAACAGTAAGAATAGAAAGAAATGAACCACCAACCAGTGACGGTAGCTTCAATTTACCATTGGATTGCAAGCGTAGAACCCGTTCAAGCCAATTCAGCACGCAGTTGACCTACGCTAACGACTCCGTACCGCCAAAAGTTCAACCTGGCTAATCGGAACCTCTTGGTCAAAGACTGGTTCCGCTTGCAAATCACATAATCGACCTCAACCCGTTAACTTATCCACTGTGAACAGAGGAAACAAAAAAAATGGAGGAAAAATGATGATGACGATGACGATGACAATGACGATGACGATGACGATGACGATGACGATGATGATGATGACGACGACGACGACGACAGCGACGACGACAAAAACGACGACAACAACAACCACAAGGACGACAACGACGTCGCCAATGATGGTCCAATGATGGTGATGATTTCAGTGATGGAAAGAATGGCAACAAACATGTACATGAATTTGTGGCCGCAAGTTCATACATCAATATACACCCATGCTCTGGAGCTGAGGGCTCAGCGGTGTAGTTGGGGCCGCCTCGGCCTGCAACAAGTATCGACGGTGCAGTCACCAACATCAACCGGAACCTCTTCACAGAATGTCACCATTCTTCCATAGACATCATCATCATCATCATCATCATCATCAGCATCATCATCATCATCATCATCATCATCAGCATCATCACCATCACCATCACCATCACCATCACCATCACCATCACCATCACCATCACCATCACCATCACCATCGTCGTTGCCATCGTCACCTGTTCTATGCTGGAAGCAAAGACTTAATTCTCTACAGGACGCCTCAGATGTCAAGCACAGAATGTGTTCTGTCTCTTTGCTGACCCCTCATGGGGAGTATTCCTGGCAATGTCTTGCACACGTATGTGTAAAGTGTTGCGTTGATGACCAACTGATTGATACATGATGGTTCTTCATTGCAATGGTGAACAACAACAATTGAAACGGTTGTCAACTGGTGCTTCATTCTTTCAACGAAATCCAATCTATCAACCACCCAGAACCACGGAGTACCACCCATTTCCGTCCTCATCCCTTTGAACCCTAGCTAACCAGTGCTGGCCAGGTTTCACTCTCAGCCATCAATCAACCATTATCCATGTTTAACCATTCGTAACTTTCCACCCTTCATGACCGCCAATCACTATCAACCACCTCAACAATCTTTTACCATGTTTGATCTTTATTGACCATTCTCAACCATTCGCGACCATTCTTAACCATTGTGAACTATCATAAACCACTATGAACATCTATTAACATTAAGATCTATTAACATCAATCAACCATCCTAAATCTCTATTGTTAACCACAACAACCACCCGTTCCTCAGGACCACCATCCACCGCAACCTGTCGGGCCGTGCCTTTGGCTCCGGCGACGCCGCAGGCCCCTTCTTCAGCACTCGGTCCAGGAAGCTGCTCATCCGGTTGGCGGGGGCTGCCGGGGCCGGCTTCTCATCTGGAGGCCGAGCGCAGGGACCCAAGCTGCGAAGAATACGACTCGTAACAGTAGGATTCTTCAAAACAATATCATGGTTAGCAACAATCATACGTTTTTTTTGAAGAATTTTTATACTGTTGCTAAATAGGTGTTTTTTACTGGATGAAATAGTAATTACTGTAGTTGCTTGTTACGAAAAAACAACTCAGAAAATTGTGGTGGTTTGTAAAATACGATGCCATACTGAGTGCGAACAGTACTGAGAAAATGATGACGGTAACAAGGATGGTGGCAACAAAGTCAATCCCATTGAAGGGGTGCCGAGACTTGAAAAAGGATCAATGGCGCACAGTATTTCAGGATTTGTGCATAGCATCTAGACATACAACTCAACAGTGCATATATTGAGTGGCCTCTCCCTCGTACCCTACTTTGGGGACCCAAATGATAGGACAACCTTCACCAGCAAAGTGGTTACAACTGCCAAACGTGCTGCTGTTTTCTTCGTGGGGATGATGAAAATACCTTGTTTCGAACGGTGCCAAACTAGGTGCATCCTGCGGACAGCCATGAGAATCTGAATGCACCTAAGATGTACGTGTGAACCTGATCTCGGAGCGCTGAGGCTGGGGATGTCTTTTGAAGTTGTCATATCTATTTTTAGAATCATTACCCATGTGAAAAAAACCATGTACTCTGCAATCAAACATCATTTTCCATCATTTTCCATCATTTTCCATCATTTTCCATCATTTTCCATCGTTTCTTTATGCAGCACGAACCTCATTCTGAACCCGACAGCGAAAACAGCATCGGTTTATCTCTCACTGAAATGGCTGTGGGTCAAAACCCTTAGTCCCCCTGGTTCCCCTATCATTAACCATTGTTTTCCCTTATTATTGTTGGTGGAAATCCCCCATTAGTTGCTTGGTTAACTGCTTGACCCATAGCCATATATAGCTGGTATATCCCCTATAGTCATCCCCTATTATTAACCATCAACTAGCTATCAGTATCCCCTATTCTTGCTGCTGAGTATCCCCTATTATTAACCATTAACCAGCCAAAAAATATTGACCCAGCTCGCCATAAAAACGTCATGGCTTATCGCTCAGTTCCAGCGCCTCCCGACACCTGGCGTTCTGGCAGCATCACGTCCGGCGCTACACCTCCTGCACCGGGACGCTCACGGTAGCGCCATGACCACCCATGGGCCATGAGAATTCACCACAACCAGGAATGATGACTCTAATGATGACCATAAGAATCAGGAAATGTGATGAAAAGAAACAGAACTAATGGCGGAATAGACCTTGATTATCCATTCTCGATGATTGATTGAGTTATAATTGAGCGGTCTTAAAGTGCAATCAATGGCTGATTCTCCATGACTATCCATGGCTCAACAAGAACTAACCGACTAACCAATAATGAATCAACCTTGATTGTCGATTGTTATTCAGTCAGAACTGACCGGTCTTCAAAGATCATCAAGCACTACGAGGGGCGACACATTCGAAGCACTGACCGATTCACCACTCAAGCGGAATCAAAAACCAGCTGAGGAGCCGTTGCTGCCGAGATGTTGCTGTCGAGATGTTGCTGTCGAGTGGTCGTTGGTGCTGTTGGCGGTCATTGCTGCGCGTTGTTCGTTGTTCGATCATTGCTACGTTTGAATAGTGTCAACAAAAATCAACACATAACACATTACAATGGGGCCTTTCAAGCCGCCTCCCTTTTTGTGATTTTCGTAAGGCACCCTCGAAACTGTCCGAAAAATAAACAAATGAAACCAAGCAACTCAAACAAATCACCTTTCAATCCGTGTCTGCATTGCCTTTGGGATCGGTCTTACTGTAATTCGCAGGTTGACCTTGGCATTTTTTGTTGCTACCCTTGGAAGAAGTACTCACCCTGCCAGGCTGAGCTGTTGTCGCAACAACAAACCTGGCAGTCCTTTTCCAAGGGTGCGCTTGGAAACGTCCAAGACAAAAGAGTCCAGCTGTTGGGATGCAAATCTACTTGCCTTAAAGTCTTCATGTATTTATTACTGACCCACGCCCTTGTTCATGTTGGTTGCTTGGTACCACTACGATTGAGTCGGTAGAGCTGCACTACCGGTCTGGTTGTTTGACAAGGTACTCTGCAGATATGTATACATGTTCATGAATTTACATGTATATGCATATGTGCAGTGATCGTCTATGGAATCACCACTTTGGCTTACTAGTTGGCCCTCCTATTTCTGGTCAGGCCTGTCACGCATATCACATGCTTAGATCCGCACCCCTTCTTGTTGGTGATCATTTGCTATCTTAAATGCATTGATTGTATAACCATCATCAGATCTACATGTGTATTCCACAATTTTAGGAAGTCAATGTTGTCTGTATCCGCATAGATATCACCATTATCGGATGGGCCTTAACATATATTGTGTTTCCTTATCTCATGCCCCCAACTGTTGTAATGTGCCATCTTGACATACTATTCATGGCTCAACGCAAACGTGTAGTCATTTCAAGTTGGCGATCAGCCTCTTATGGACAAATAAATTAGACATCTGTTCCAAGATGGTAGAACACAAGAGTATTGCCGATTGTCATTCATATTGGCTGTGGGTCAAGGGCCCCTGTATCCCTGGCTCTTCACATCCCCTCAATGACCAGTTGCTAGCCTGTTGGGATGTTCACCCGGTTTTTGGATGGTTAATATTGACCCATACCCATATCATGTACTCACATGAAATCAAATCCATTTGCAATAACCCAACTATCTGAGTGCAAAGGACTCCCCTCCTAGTGCTGACCACGAAGCATTCCCGTTGGAAGCAGTGCAAATCGTCAACAACAGTTGCTTACCATCATAGACGACGATTTCAACCATGGTCATGATTCATCGCCATCAATGGCAATTCATCATCAAGAACCATCATTACCATCACCATCATGACCCAAAGCACCATTGGCCAACAACAATCACCATGAATCAAACACATCAAAGCATCATGGACCAAGCCATTCGAAACCGTGAAAACATCCATCATTCCAACCACCCATATTCCCTATAACTTGTTGGCTATTGTATATCATCATGCCATATTCCCTATAACCATCATATGGCTGTGGGTCAAAACCCTTAGTCCCCCTGGTTCCCCTATCATTAAGCATTGTTTCCCATATTATTGTTGGTCGTTCTCCCCATGAAATTGCTAACCACATTGCGGTCTTGCTGCACAATCACAGAAGGCAGCACAAGTCCTGGTCTGGGTCAAATAGTAGGTTCATATTGACCCAGCTCGCGATATATAGTTGGTATCCCCTATGGTTGTTACTGATCATCCCCTACTATTAACCATCAACTGGCTATCATTGGTTGGTGAATAGCTTGACCCAACTCGCCATAGTATCAGCCCCATAGCGGTCACCATGGCGGGACCACCCAGCCGCACCTCCAGGCGTTGGTGGAGCGCTGGGTGAAGCTGGCAGAACCTCGGCCAGGCCCCAGGGGGGGTGGGTGGTGAGGACTGGTTGGTGATGTTGAATAGTTCATGTTGAACTACCAGCAAATAGATTTGCCAGCTAAATAGATGTTTGACAGATGCTTAAGAGGTTTAACTATTAGTTGGTAGATGCTTAAGAGATGCTTAGCAGGTTTAACTACTAGTTAATAGATGTTTGACAGATACGTAATAGTTGGATTTCATCTTAGCAGTTCATGTATGCCAATGTTGTTCATGTCTGATGCTTGTTTCATGCTTATGGTTCTTTACAACGGGTTAATCAGGATAGACCAACAGAAACCAAGAGATGCTGGTTCTGGATGACACACAACTGCTGAAGATGACGCCCCGCGCAGGTGAACAACAATGCGCACGACGCACCATCATGGGTTGTTTTCTGATCATCTGCTTCGAAAAGTATGGTTCCCTCTGCTGGGCAGTATGGAATTTGCCACACATCTCAAAGTAGCATCTGCTGTATTCCTTGGAATCTTTTTGAAAAGCATGCCATGCCATAGCACTAGACTGGATTCACAAATCTTTTGTGAAGTTCGGGCCGGGGAATGGACGGGGAAAAGTAGTTCTGGCCTGACATCAAGTATCTCTTCCCGCTAAAACTTCCCCAGCAACATTGGTCAATTGGAGAATTTCAACGTGTTCCGCAAGCCTATGCTTTTGAACTTCTTCTTAGGAAGAAATTGGATCACCAGCGTCCAAGATGGTCTCAATCATGGTGATCATTGTGTACCCCAAGCAACCCCTGACAATATCTACGATTCTCACAAGTACACCAGTACACCCCACAGTAAACAACAAAGCTCCTTCGTCAAAAACAATGTATGGCTATTATCAACCAATCCCTGGGTGCCGTGTAACACGGTGTATCGTTTCAATGATCATTAAATTTTGGTGACCGTGCCGCGGTTGCACGTTCCCAACCGAATTGATTCCGAATTTGCAATGGCTTTGGGATCGTCCACCAATGGGTACGCGGGTACTCACCTCGGCAACCGATGTGTTAATACTCTCAGATAAGGGTATAATCATGTAACCGATTTAATACTTAATACCCACGTGTATAATCATCAACCAAAAAGGATCAAAGACCAACAAAACCACCAACCAATGTGTTAATACTCTCAGAAATAAAAAATGATTAAAAATCACCAACCAGGTACCACCAATTTGTGGGGTACAGCTGTGTTCCCGTGGCTTCCCCCATGGAAACCAGGACTCAGCCCTTGTGCAGCCCCCCCCCCGGTCGCCTCTTCACCAGAGCCTGAGCGCAGAAGCACCAGCAACAAATGGTGATGGATCATGGCTTTTACAGATAATATATATATATATATATGGTACAGCGTTGCAACCCCCCCCCCTCCCCCCCTGGTCATGGTCATGGTCCCCCCCTCCCCCCCCTGTGGTCCGGTGTGGTGGGGTGGGGGGGGTTGGGGTGGG
>VSDK01004404.1:37602-74522 GCA_009767595.1 Symbiodinium kawagutii | reverse complement strand
CGGGCAGGCTTCGGCCGGCCATTGGCCATGCCTTAGCCAAAGGTGGGAGCCCCCAGGGGTACGGGGAGGTGCTGGGCTGATGGCAGACACTGGTGGATTCCGTGGTTGACACAGGCAAAAGGTTCGGCGAATGATGGTCAATGACGGTTGATAAAGCCTGTAATACAAGCGAATATATCGACAACAACGACGACGATGACAACAACAACAACAACAACAACAACAACAACAACAACAACAACAACAACAACGACAACGACAACGACAACGACAACGACAACGACAACGACAACGACAACGACAACGACAACGACAACGACAACGACAACGACAACGACAACGACCAGGACAACGACAACGACAACGACAACGCCAACGCCAAGGACAACGACAACGACAACCACAACCATAACCACAACCACAACCACAACGACAACAACAACGACAACGACAACAACAACCAAAAAAACAAAAAAAAAAAATAACGACTACAACAACCATGACAACCACGACAACAAAAATGACAACACTCACAGATGAAGCAGCTTTGAAACAAACCATGTGCTTTGATTGCTGTTGTCGCTGTTAATCGAGGTATTGATGGCCACTAGGGGAATGCCAAGGCAAATCACAGGAATGGCACGAGTCAAATTGTTGGGAAACGATCTCAGTCGGGGAACTCGACAAAGCATCACTGCTTTGGTTGAACTGTGTCCGACTGTGTCCGACTGTGTCCGACTGTGTCCTTTCTCTTCGTTCCATCTTCTTCTGAAACGAGCTCGGCGCATGACGTTTTAGGAGTCGCAAGCTTGGACATTCTCATGAGCATGATGATTCTGACAAATCACGTTCACCCTTAGATGGTAAATACAAACCTTGCTGAGAGTATCATCATGATGTGATAGACTGTGATAGACCGTCAAATCAAGCTGGCGCTTATGAAGGCTGTATGTAAGGAAATGTGTGCTCAACAATCGAATTTTTTTGAAGGTTAATGATGACCCACGGTTATGTCTGAAAAATGACCCCAGAGTCAACATACTTGGCCTCTCTTAGTCATGGTCAGAGAGCGAATGGATTCCAATAGCTATGCATGCAACCAAATTTGGACTGAAAGGATATGTTGGATCTCCTGCACACAATGGATGGCCAAACTGCAGCAGCAACGACCAGCGTCGTCATCATCATCATCATCAGCAGCAGCACAGTATGAACAGACCGAATGAAAACGACATAAACAGCCACGACGACATCAATGTCCATATCGTTATCAACCATCACATCAACAGTCACATAAACATCCATCAATATCCGTCAATATCAACATCAGCATCATTCAACATCGTTCAACATCCTCAAGAGCACATCAACTGTGTCAACAAGAAGAGCATGAACATCCACATCAACAACAAGATCAATCGCAACAACGAACAACAACTCGGAACAAAAGCAGCAAAAAGAAAAACAACATCATGACAAATGCTAGCGTCAATGTTGAACACACAAATACAACGACAATCAACATCACAACCATCACCACCGGAACCGGAGCAATGGAGAGCAGTGACAGCCGTGACAGCAGCAGCACCTCTCTTTCACTGGGCCGTCACACGTGGTGGGGACGGCAGCTCCATAGAACTCTGCAGCAGCAGCAGCTGGTCACGACCATACCTGGCGGCCCCCCGTGTCCCTAATCTGTGGCGAAGGGATATCATTTGTGCAACTGTGTACATGTAAGTATAAACATTTAATTGTGTACCTAAAAGTAAAGATATTTAAATGTATATATATATATACATAAATATAAAAACAATATCTAAATATTCGACAACGGAAGAGCCGACAGCCTACGGGCACATGAATATATACAAGTCTGTGACACCTGTCTGCAGTTCATCCCGTTACCTTTCACAAGCTTCAATTTTTGGAAGTTGGGATACATACTGATGAATACTACCAAGAACTGTCGTTACAAATGTCGAGCGAAGAAACAGTGGTCCGATTCGTGGACACACTACACCGACGAAGTACAGTCTGTTGGATAATGTTTGCAGGTGCGCGTATATGTTGCGGTGATGAAACAACTTGCAAATTGTCCAAACTTGGGCTGCTAATACCAATCCTTGGGGGTTATTGTCTGCTAATAATACCAATCCTTGGCAACCTACTTTTGGGGGTTGCCGACATGTGTTCTCCGCACGATATTCTCTAACGCACCCTGCAGGCACCACGTTAACTCCCTTGCAGTCACCCTCAGGTGATCGACATTGCTAGCACCATATTCCACGGTGATTTGGCGAAGGGTGTATGAACATACTGAAACATACTGTACATAGATCTGTCTGTACGCAGGCGATACCAATAAAGAAATACACCAATATCGAAATATACACATACATGTATGTGTATGTATATAGATATATGCATTTATCTATTTCCTTACCAATGTATTTATCTATTTATCTATCTTTATTATCGATTGTTTATTTATCTATTCATTGATTCATTTTATGTATCTATTCATTCAGTCATTAACTTATGTTTTTATTCACTTATCTATTCATTTGTCTATTTATCGACGTGTTGGTATACATACACATATATTTATGTGAAGTATGCCATATGGCCGCTGCAATTTGATGGGTTGCATTCCCAAACTTCTTGCTTGATATCATAAGCAAACTACACTAGTTCTAGTCTGGCCATCTCTGTCATGAACCAGGTACCATCACTCCCGACATTGATTCAAAACTCAACTGTCACACTGTCACACCCAACCAACACTAGCAGCAAAAAATGGTAGGGTAAACCGAGCATAACAAAGGAAGGGCCGACCAACTGTTGATTTGATATTGATTTGATCAACCACCCAAGCAATAGCTGGTTGATCTTCTTTCACAGGATGGTTCAAACACAATTGCTGGCTATTGCTGTTGATTGACCAACTTATTGCGCAGCTTTTGGTCAATCTAGATTTGACCCAATTGTTGATTGACAACCCAAAGTTGACCTATTAATATAAGAACCTAGTTTGTTATGTACTAACCAATGATTCTATCATGAACCAACCACCAAAACCAATTTAGATACTGAACAACCAACTGTTGATTCACTAATCAACCCACCAACCAGCATCATTCACCTTCCTGGTACGCTCGTGCCTGTAGCTTGCTGCTGCTTGGCTAACACCATCCCGGTCTGCCGACCGCTGAGCTTCTCCTGACTTCAGGCCTTGGGTGAGGCGAACGCTTGAAACCAACGGGGGTTCAATGATTGTGGGTGAAAATGATGCTTGTAACGTATGGGTAATGTATGCTTCAGCCATGACTAGCGCTTAAGCTTAATGAAGGTTCAATGTACTAGTTTGTGATTGCTAATTGTGCAGTTCCTCGCGGAACCGATGATGGGTAGCAATAGTGAAGCAGATGTTGCCTGCAAAGCCTGGGCGGCTCACCTACACCAATCAGGTACCATGGAAGATCTTGAGCAAGGACATGGTCGGACATGGTATGGAGAAGGTTGCAACATCATGGGCCGCCGTGATTTTTGCAATTTTGGGGTTTGAGACTTTTGGGTTTTGTTTAGGTTTTTGGATGTTTTGGATGGCTTTTGATTTTGGTTGTCAACTCAGAAACTCAAACCAAGGCATTGCAGCTGCAGAGCTTCATTGCTTTGGGTTTCACAGCTCCTGACTCCAATCCAGGGCTTCCTTCGGGGAGTTGATATGAGGGAGGGATAACATGCACGTATGCCTGTGTAGTTACATATCAATACACATATATATATAATGTATTTGTGTCTTTAAAAATATAGAAATATTTTAAATCGAATAAATATGTAGATTTACAGTACAGTATATATATATATGTATGTATATGTATTTATGTACACACATATGTACATATGTACATGTGTGTGTGGCAAGAGTAGAGGCCTTTCAAAGGGTCGCTGTTAGAAGGTAGCCCTCAGAGCCCCATCCCCTGGCACAGCTGCAGGCTCCCAGTAAGCATATCGGTGCAGTCGTAAAACCTGTGTGCCTGATTCCCGACCCGTACTCAAGACCACCAGAGAACTCAGGCCTATGCGAAGAGAGAGTAGTTCAAATAGATGCCACTTATGAAAATGCCATTTTATGTGACTGATAAGTTACATCGTTTGTACTATCAGTCCAACGAATCATTGCAGCTTGGACGAAGAAAAAGCGGCTACCAGCTGCAGCTCCCCCAAGCAGGTTCCCATCCCCATGTAGTCATAGCTCTTCTTGCAGGTTCCCACCCATCATCCCTTACTGTTGCTGGATCATGAGTATTCCCCACTTCAAGTCTGCAAAAAAAAATGTGATAAACTCCAGGTATATTCATACATTCATACTGGCCGCAGTAGATCCTGTCTGTTTTTCTATCTGTCGATCCTACCTACCGATCCTATCCATCTGACTACCTGCTATTATCTGTCTATCTATACACGTCTACGTATCCATGTCGACATGTAAAGAGTTGTAGTTGGAATACTTTGCAGGACCATTTGAATGGGGTGAAGAAGCCACCTGCCACGATGACATGCACACCAACGCCCCAGCCAAAAACAGTGGCAGCATCATTCCGCCCAAGTACTGCTTCGAATTCCTCCTGAGCACTCCCAGTTTCGTCACTGGGGAAGAAATTTGTAGCCACAACTTCCGTTTCTCTGTGTGGTCCAGCTACACCTTACACGTACGCTCCTCGCAGTGCATGTGTCTACGTACGCTACGTATATACATACATCAATACGGACATGTGTCCGTGTAAGTATTTATGTATATTTATGTATATTTATGTATATTTATGTATATATATATATATGTGTGCGTGTGTAAATTCGTATACAAAAATAATATATGTATATGTAAATATACTTATATATGTATAGATATATATAGGTATATTTATATAATATATATATATATATACATATGTCTCTATGTATGTTTGCATCCTGTGCCTTCCCCCAGAATCATTGTGAATGTCTGTCGCAACTATCACAAGCCACAACAATGACCTGGAGCCTCAACACAGAGGTCCTTTTTTGCCACAACTGGGACATGGCCACTGTTGCTTGTTCACTTTATCATGGTTGATGGTATGATTTTGGATGGATGTTTGATCATGGTTGATGTTTGCCTATGCTATTGTCCATCAGGAAACGAAGCCTGCAGAGGTCAAGCGTATCACATGGGATGAACTGCCAGGTGTCTGGGAGGTGGCCAAAGATGCTTGAGATTTGATGATGAACGGTGATGATTCAGCAATCATAATCAGCTATTTTTTCATATTGACCAGCTGGTTCGTGCTGGTTTAAAATGACTGGTTGCTATTGAGAATAGATAATGATTCTGTTAATGATAATGCAGGTGAAGTTATTGACTAGGTATTGCTCTAGCCTAAGTAGTCATAACGATCTGTCGCCAAAGTTTGGGTGCATTAACGGAAGCAGATGACTTTGTCACCATGTGGTCCCATGACCATGGCCTAAGCGGACACAGATCTCTACAACTAACTGCCGTCAGATTTGCAGCAGAAGACCATCTCTTAATTATCATTTCAACCAATCACTGTCAACGATGAGCATTTACAAACAAAGCAATGACCAGCAGCTTTCTTAAAGTTCAGAGACTGGAATGTGAATCAAGTTCAAAACTGTTCAAATGGCTTCTTTCTTGCATGTTTAATTTGCAAAATCTGCAACTACCATTTGGTTCGGGTACTCCTCGTAGCTACTTGGCTCCCCCTTCGGTACAAGGATACCCATGGCTCCTTGGCTTCCTCCCAACCAGCCAGTGTCCAGTCTGAAACTGATGGGAATTCTGAGGCCAAGCAAACGGCGCCGGGGGAAGTCGAAGGGTTCCATGCCCGTCCTCGTTGTAGCCACTCCGGGCCCAAAGTTGTCGTGTCTCCCAAGCTGCTGAGTCTTTCCTGGCAAGGCAATGTTATTGATATTGTTGTTTTTTAATAATAATCATAATAATAATAATAATCATCATCATCATAATAATAATAGTAATAATAATGAACTGTGATTAATAGACTGTGTATGATAGTAACAATGAGATTTTATAATGACACTGAGAAATTCAAAATTGCTTCATTTCATCATACTTAATGCAACGCAATAGGGAATCCACGCATTGACATCCACCAGCACCAATGCTCACATGTGGGAAACAGCGGCAGGGAACCAGCTGGGGTGCCCAAGTATCATTAATCTGATGAATGATGAATAGATAGTGGTAACTGGTAATGATTAATCAAAACCTGTATGTGGTACAAATGAGGATTACGCAAAGGTGATAGTCAGCAAGAATGCTTAATACTGATACTTGTATAGTGCGACCATAATCCGATCGGTCTAGGACATGCAGGTTGCTCAGACTGGTCAACCACCGGTTCAAAAATGTGGAAGCCGCCACTGTGCAATAGCAATGACCAACCCAACATAAGTGGGTTCGGTCCTTCATAAGAACCATAAAACACAGCTTATTGTGACTGGCACGCCATGTTCTGGAAGCGATGATTCATTTTGCTGCATTCAGAAAATGACGTGAACCGGTGAACAGGCAGTTGTGATTCGCAAAAAAGAAGTGTCTATGAGAGATGAAGAAAAGGTGAAGAACTGGCTGTGTTCCTTGGCGAGTCAGAGGGATCATTGAGAGTTGGCAGCTCCATTGAAAACTGCAGGTAGAAAGGGACGAATTGAAGCTGGTATTCACTGAAGTAGCTTGCCTAGTGGAACCATAGAGACCCATCCAAACACATCAGTGGGAAGGGGTACAGTGTTTAAGGGTTCATTGGAAACATGAGTGGCAATCCAATCAACCATCAGTAACCATTGTTCACCATCATTGGCCATGATTGGCTGATAGTCTTCCATTATCTACTCCACAACCCTACCTACCTCCGCGATGGTTAGTGGCAGTGATTCATTGAATAATGCAATGGTAAGCAAGCAGCTGCAAGCGCCCGCTGCGCCTGTGGCATGACGATTATAACTCCACCTCAGTGCTACAAATGCTGCGAATGAATGGTTGATGAATGATGGTGAATGATTGATGGTCAACGAAGTTCAGTTGGAAACCCAGGCGACCCCCTATGTGCAGTGACACTTTGTGTTCTCGAAGATCATTCGACCCTTTTATGGAGACCGGTGTGACCCCTCAATGTTGAGGTCAGGTGAAGCTTGTGTTGAATGAGAAGCCTTGCCAAATTGTCGGTCCATATGTTTTTGGCCGATTATAACAGCATGCCGAAACATGTTCATGACAAAGATGGCCAACAAGGAGAGAATCCACCCAAAAAAAGCTGGACCATATTTGCGGAATACGCACAAAGAGAGAATCACAACAGCGAACAGCACATGATTTCACCTGAAAATATGTAGCAACCGGATGCTTTTTCTTAGCAAAGATTTCTCAAGACCCATGTTTTGTTAGTGCCATGTTGGTGGCACCTGTGCCTGAGGCCCTCCCTGAGCATCCAGCGGGAAGGTCACGCAGCGCGAAAAAATCTAAACGCGAATGGCGCGGAAATGTCTGGGACAGATGCGACAGCGCGGTACCAGTCCCAGTGGCAAGTGACGTTGACAAAAGGATGACAGTGGTGACACATGTGACGTTGAGAGGTCTTTGTGACCATGGTCTGGTGTTGCTGTAGCATTGGGATCACGCTGAGCCAGCTGGTCCAAAAAGTGGCATCGGTACATGATGCTTCACAAGGCTTGACAGACTTCGCACAGTTCACGGTAGTTCATCATGTTTGATTTGGAATGATGACAATGGTTGACAATATTGATCCTGGTTCTTGACAATGGTCAAGAGCCGTTCATCAGCCAGAATCCATACTACTGAATCTGTTCGTAGTCATCACTAATAGTGGAAATGGTTCCGTTGGACCATGGGCAAGCCGCAACCTCCTGCAGGAAAGATTTGTAGCCACTGGGTTCGCTACGACTTGTGGGCTCACCCTGTCGGTTGACCCCCGACCCAAAGATAGGATACAACCGGATTGCAACGAAACCACAAATGACTTGCAGGTACAACGTTTATGGACAAATAAGAATAAACACCATCTCATTGATTATCATCAACGATCATTGATCATATCCATCAACACAGCGCAATAAAAGCTTGACATTGGCAACCTGCGGCTCATTTTTTGGTTGCCACAGCTTCTCTGCAGTAGCTTTCAACTACTGCCCCCCTAAGCAGCTTGCTTCACTCCCCGCTGGATTGCAGCTGGGCCGTTACCACAACAAAAAACCAGGACAGCGAGAGCGGGCTTGAAGCATGGTATCGGGTGTCGGCAGTCATGACATTTGGACCATGTTTGCACCTGTGCGTATGTGAGTGTGTGACACCCTGGTACTGCCGGCGAGTTCATCCCGCAATGGATGTTTATGTCGTGGAATCTGATGCCAGGTTGGCTCATGACCACATGAAATCCGCTGAGTGCCATCAAGCCCGTCTCGAGACAGGACTGCTGGTGGGTGTGCCAGCAATGTTCGAATGCCAAAAAGACCCCGGCGTGAAGCATCCAGAACCTCAGCTGGACGATGACATCAACACCTCTTGGTGACTAATGGGCCTTTGATCAATCTCTTAAACTTCTGAACGAACTGGTAGCTCAACAAACCTCAGAAGTTTCTCTTATTTATGGTTGACATTACTTTAGTACTGATCCGAACAACCAGTAATGCAGCTTGAGAGGAGACACACCTCCACGTGACCTCAACCTCAAGCGCTGACTCCCTAGTCGAATATATAGCATATCACCTCTAAGTTGTGCCTTGTAAAACTAGGGCGCCTCCTCTGGTACCTAAGCCTGAACAACTACCCACATGTACCAACGCCGGCGCCACCAACCAACTATGCAAAGATTTGCTGAGGTGTGAATGCATCATCAAAAAGTGAGTGGCCATCACAGAAATGGCTAGGACTACTGGTCCCTTATTCAGGGTTGTCATGACGGCTCGCAACGATCATAAACAAACTCAATGGAACCACCTACAAAATTAGTTGGCCCTCAAAATTAATGGTCTCCCCCTCCAACTCGGTGGCAAAATCAGCAGGTTGAGCTACACGGGTACCTACAATCACTCTTAAAGATTGGCAACTTCAAATTCCAAACTTAAGTAATGAAAGATTTGGTAGACTTCAACAAGAGGTGCGAAATCACATCACCAGCAGGATCCACTCTTACGACTTTTGAAAAACCTGGGCACCTCCAAAAAAGCGCTAATGGACAGCTAAGAGCAAGTGACCTGTCGGAGCAAATGATCCTCCAGGCGGTGCAAACGATCCTCCAGGCGGTGCAAACGATCCTCCAGGTGGTGCAAACGATCCCAGTCTCTGCGGTGTCCCCCCCGCAGTGGCTGCACCAGAGTTGGAGCCAGTCGCAACGGAGTTCGCGGTGCCAGGGGTCACCAAGCCCTTCACGTACTCCGGTGACATGGGAGGGCCTGAAACGGAAGGTGAATGGGGATTTAACCAGTTGATCTATTTGTTGAATGACTAAGGGCTATAACCAATAGCTAATGAACCCAGTAAAATTTACCGTATATGTTTTTTTGTCTATACATATGTGTGTATTTTTGCCCAAATCTGGACCACAACCAATAGGCATGGGAATGAGTTGTCAAGGAGTGTCAGGGATATGGGAGACACGGTACTTTAGGTTGGGAAGTAAGAACAGCTGCTTCAATGTCCAAGATGTTTTCTGACAAATAAGCACTGCGGGTATCAATCATTGGCATATGGCTGTGGGTCAAAACCCTGTACCCCTGGTTCCCCATAATTAACCATTGGTTTCCCTTCACCAATGAGCATCCTGGCAAGGAGTAGTGGAACCAAGTACAACCAAACATTTGGCTGTACAACCAAACATTTGGTGGTTTCTTAAAATGGGGGACCCCAAAAATTGGTGGTTTATGATTACAAATGGTTTACATTGGATGATTGGGAGGGCCCCCTATTTTGAGAAACACCCATTTGGCTGTACAGTTCATTACGGTTGATGAGAGTTGATAGCGAGTAATACTTGAGAACCAAGCAATGTTTGTGCAACAACCAGCAGTGGACAGAAATTCAATGGAGCAGTTTACACTCATCGCACTCCCATTGCCGAACCGTCCTGGTTGGTCGTATGGATTGCAATGTATGAATACGTGATGATCCCTGATAGCATACTACTCAAAAAACCAATGACTGCCAATATCAACCAAGGGGTATGATCAACATCATGGTCACCGTTCCAACGGAAAATCAGTGACAGTAGTGATAAACGAGAATGAAGATGCAAACCTCATACTTCAGAATCTTCAAAGACGTCTTGAGGATATGGGAACGCTTGAATGATCTGTGACCTGTGCATTATATTTGCCCAATATGCATAAGGTACCTGTTTGAGCTTCTACCTCCTTCCAACTCTTGCATCCGCTGGATACAAATGATTGCGCCTCTCCAAGTGCATGGTTAAGATTCTTTCCATCGGACGAATGTAAGTACCACAGGGCCCCTTTATTGAAAACGGTGATGAAAACCTGTAACCTCTCAGCATTAGCCATTGACATCTAAATAGCGTTGCCATGACTACAGTTGGGCGTGAACATGTCTGTTGAAACTAATTCATACTGTTGAATCAAGTGACCCTAACCACCATGTCTTGATTCACACATTTTGCCATCCCCCTGGATGGCGCATGCAGCTTCGCCAATTGTCCAGCAGCTTTGCCATGTAGTTTTTGCGTTGACAACCAAATGACGTCAGCCCCGACGATGTGGCAAATTTTTACAGGGGTAATTATATATATAGACTAATTATATATATATATATATATAGATATATTTGTATATTAGTTCCTCTTGAGGTTTTGAAAATGCTCCAATGAAACGACTCGGAATTTCTACGAGCATCGTGTTTTACCTAAGGATTCTCGAAACGGTTCTTGTACGAGCCCAAATCATCAATATTTTTCCACATTGGCACAGGGTTGACCTGGCCTGAGAATGTCCTGAGAAAGTTGCAACTTTCTGTTGCTGAGTCCCTCGCTTCGAACAGCCGCTCCCATTCTTCCAGTACTCGGCACAACTGTCACAACTGGTTATGGGCATAAGGAAACCTGTCAACAGCTAGTTCTCTTCTCCCCAAGCAGTTTTCTTACCTATTACATTACCAACCAACCAACCAACCAACCAACCAACCAACCAACCAACCAAGCACCAGCCCCCAGCCCAAGCCCTGCCACCCCGCGCCTTGCACCACCTCCATCCGCACCTCGGGCGGTGCTTCCCTCCGCAGCACAGGGAGGTCCACCGCTGTGCGCTGCTGCTTCCCAGGGACCGTGTCCCCAACCACGGGCACCTCCACCACCTGGCGACAAAGGTGCTGAAGAAATCAATCCGAAGGCAAGAAATCTGATGAGTTGAAGGTGAGTTAAAGTGAAAATAAAGTGTTAAAATGAAGGTGAAGAAGGTGAAGATGTTTAAGTGATCAAGAATAAGAAATGTAAGTTCAAGTTGAGTGATTAAGAAATTTCAGAAGATCTCGACTGTTTACTTCCGTGGAAGAACAGTGATGGTGATAAGCAAGGGGGAGCGGATATCAGCCCAACACCAAGCATGGGATCAGGATCTGAGAAATCGAAGAGGGCCTTGCCCCCCGAGATTTGTTGGCTTCCAAGTCCATTTCGCTACCGTTCTGCTCACCATGCTACAGCTTGTCCTGGTCCGGAACAATGACATGTCCAAAATTTCAGGAGACTCCCTGCTCACAACCGGTCATTTTACATTCACCATGGTTTCATCGGGGTGGATGATGGATTTTCGCTACATCTTGGAGTACCAGGGGACACCTTGGTGAAACCTCGGCAAGGCCTTCTGCACCTCTTGGACCATGGGAACCTCCACGATCTTTTCGACCGTTTGGACCTCGACTCCCCAAGTCGCCAGGACGGCGCTCGCCAAACCCAAGCCAGTGGAGCAAAAGTCTGTTACAGCCAGGGGGTCATCAAAATGCTTGGGCTGGTGCCAGTGAAGCAAAATTGGGGGGCCAAACTTGGGAGGACACCGAGGACACCCAAATCTGCCATAGAAGCACGCCTTCAGTGAAATGAGGATTATCCATGAATGGTGATCTAAGTCATCTGGTCCGTCAGTGTCTCTCCTGCCAAAAGGACCAACCCAACGAGAACCGTTCAAATCTTGAAATTTGGTGTCTTCAAGTGTATCTGTGTGCACTGCCAATGTTAAGGCTGTCATCCACTCTCCCAACATGGGGCACTGTGGTGGAGAAGCTCACAACTACTCTCCTTGTTGCCCCACAAATGACACCAAACCGAGGCCCAGATTTCTTGATCTTCCACCAGGTCTCAACCAACAATTACCCCTTCGTTGCCCGGGGAAATAGGGACCTTCGTTCTCCCAACCGTGTGCCGCCGCGGTACTTGTGGAATATCCACCTGGTTCACCACCGGTACTTCGATGACCTTCTCGATGGTCTCCTTCACCGGGACCTCCACGTGCTTTTGGAGCTTCGACACTACGGGCACGTGGCGATGCACAGGGACAGGCACTTCCACATCCTCCGCAATGGTCAGAGAGGGACTCAGATGGACTCAGATGGACTTATGAATGATTTGTTCCCATCCCAACGAATTCCCCAAGTGGATTTATGATGATTTGTGTTCGAATTGGCCCAAATCGATGTTTTGTCGTCGAGGAGGAACCATGTGGACGAAGAATTCTTATTCCGAGAAGGCTCCCCAGCAAAGAGACGTTCCAGCTCCTGGAGTTAAGAAGCCCTTTTGTTAAGACATGCCGAAGCTCGCAAAAGCAAGCCGCCCCATCAAACTAGCTAACAGACTACCACGATCCAGCTTACAATTTGACTTATGTTTGATTCATTGCCAACCACTCACAGGACTCACAATGATCGTGTTCACCACTGCCGGTTCAACTCTAAGGTTGCTGATTATATAACCCTGGGGCAACATAGCTCGCTGTGAAGTCGCTTTAACAAATACAGTAGCTGTGAGGTTCTACATAAGTTAGAGTACCAGACGGGAACCATTAGTCAACCTTGCTGGCAAAATCATTAGGCAGCTTAGAACCCCATGCCATTCCCTGTGAAATCTTGAGACACACATGACAAATTCTTCAATGCTCCAATGCTCACCCTACATCACATGCGTTTGCTTTTGTCCTTGTCCACGTATTGCACTTGGGGCACTTCGACGTGCCGTTCCACAGCAGTGATTTGAGGAACGTGCACTTGCTTTTGCACGGGTACAGGAACCACCTGAGACTGGAACTGTTGTGACTTCGGCAACGTCCATGTCAATGACTAATGGTTGTTGGGAAAGGTGGTGCTTTACTTTTTAGACACCACCACCACCGTCAGCAACAACAACAATCGCAACAACTTATAGAAACACAAACCAACAAGTGCAACAAGCAAGACACTGCATGTGGTTTTCCAGGCACCCGAAGCCATGGAGATGGCTTGCCGCGATGGGGAGTTCACAAAGAGACCACGAATTGAAACAGCCGGTAGCTAGGTAGATGGGTAGATAGGTAGGTAGATTGATTGCTTGATTGATAGAGAAGGAAAGATAAGATAAGGCAGGACAATATGAAATTACTTAATATAGATTGATTGGAATAGATTAGGTCATCTTTGGCTTTAGATTATCTTAGACTAGATCAGATTAGGATAGATAAATAGGTAGACAGATTAGACAGATAAGATAGACGGACAGACAAACAAACAAACAAACAAACAAACAAACAAACAAACAAACAAACAAACAAACAAACAAACAAACAGAGAGATAGAAATTAGATAAACGACCAGAGAGTTAGAGACGTAGGAAAACGAGATAAGCAAATGTAGATACATGCCTATGCGCATCCCTTGCATTTCCTTGTCTTAAGTGATCTAACGTTACCTTTTGATCACAGTACGTTACTTTGTATGTCTGGATCAATACCCCAAACAGCCTGTACCCGTAGTATCTACGTTGAGGAGAACATAGCTAGTTTGTGATCCGTGTTTTGGTCTTCCCATGTCATACTCCGCAATGTATCAGGTAGACCTACCAACATCGTAGTCAATCAGCAAACTACATATGTAATCAATGTCCTCTATGTGTATGTGTGTATTATGTATCTATACATACGGCATACAATTGATCATGCATGGGAATCTACTGAACACTTGCTTCCCAGCCCCACAGCAGATTGGCAGCTCTCACCTTGTCCACATACTCAATCTGAGGGACCTCGACAGTCCTTCCAGATTTCAAACTTCTGATTCTGTCAACTTGTTCAGGGGGGGTTCAAGAGATCATTCGAATTGTCTCACTGCTGGTGTAGGGACCTGTGAACACCCACACTGTAACACCAATGTTTCACAGTCTCAACAAATTGGATTGACCCCAAGATCAAATTCCCACAGCATAGGAGAATACGTCACAGTCTCATTAGCACCGCTACATTCACCGACGTTCGGCTGATCTGGAATCATAATAACAATCATCGACCAAAATTCATCTATCCGATCATATAGGTAAGAAATTCAGCAGGTATTTCATCCAATCCAAATGCATCCAAACCATGCCTTTTTCGAGTACCGTATATAACTTGTTTATTTGCATTAGAAGAACCAAATATCAATAAATTATGAATGTGCATCATGCATTACTTTTTGCATTCAAGTTTACATCCTTGACACGGTCCAAACCGAGAGGCACCTGAACTTGAGTACTGGGACATGGTCGTCGGTTACAGACCGGGGATTCTTGGATTGTGGATATGCTGAGGGATGTCCATCCATTGGAATCTTCAATGATTTCACCTAATGAAAAAATGTGAATATCCTACATTTTACCGCTTAGTTGGATGCCTGCGTGTGAAACACATCAACCATGGTGGTGAAACCCTGTGATTCTGCTCTCATGTTCACTGCACCAAACAGCGAGCTCCTCTGCATGCGTTTTTCCACCGTCACATGGCGGTGCGTCTGCACAGGAATATGGACATGGTGGTCCACGAACTCCACCTGCATTGTGAAATGTCTCCAGCAGTCCAATGTATGCATGCTTGTATGTATACGTATGAATACATACGAAAGCAAGCAAGCAAACAACAAAGCAAAAAAGAAAGAAAGCAAGCAAGCAAGCAAGCAAGCAAGCAAGCAAGCAAGCAGGCAAGCAAGCAAGCAAGCAAGCAAGCAAGCAAGCAAGCAAGCAAAAGCAAGCAAGCAAACAAACACGCAGACATGCACAAATCTAGCGCAGTACGTGTGTGTGTGTGTGTGTGCCTGTTTTGTTTCCGTAAGCAACCGCGCCGAGCATGTTGGCATGCTCCCATTTTCCAGTGTCAATTCGTTCCAAAAAGTATCTGCATAACATTTCCTGTGAGAATGCATCCGCTCGCCTGCTCCACCTCAACAGTGCGGGGAACCTTGGTGACCATCGGGACGTGCACGTGCTTCTGCACGGGGACATGGAGGATCTCATCCTGTCGGAATGCTTCCCTTGATACTGCATGCAGTGCATGCAGGATGCTGGGTATTCCAACCATAGATGACCATCGCAAGCGAATCCGAGCAGTCAAGGCAACAAGTCCACAAGGATCTTGATCAGCACTTCTCAATTGGTAACTTTTGTGCACTGGCAATACAGATAGGTGTGGACAATTGATTTCTGCAATTCACCACGCTGAGTCGCAGCTAACCGACCAACCAATTGTGGTGAAGATCCTTATTGATCCTACTATTTTTGATGGTAAATCACCGGCTATTTACAGTCAAACTGATCTCCTGGTATTCTTTGTTGATGGTTTTTGATACCTATTGTGGTTGGTGACTGGACTGTGGTCCAACAATGAAAACCAGCAGCTGCAGGCCTCGTACTTCACCACGGGGACTTCCACGTGCTTCTTGACGCTTTGCACCATAGGTACATGGCGATGCTGTGTGACGGGCACGTGTACCACATGGTCGACGAATTCCAGAGTTGGAACTTCCACCGTCTTGGGGATTTTCTGAACGACAGGCACATGGCGATGCTTCTTCACGGGCACATCTACAATTTTGTCCACGTACTGGATCTGAGGGACATCCTGAGCTGCCCTGCCCCGATAAAGGATGGAACATGTGCAGACGTGCGGACAGGTCTGCGCAGGCATCATATCTGAGTTCTCCTGCCAGTTTTGCTACAGAGCAGCAAGGATTTAGTACACCCTGGCCCAACCGCCTGAATCGATTTACAGTGCTATATTCACCAAGATTATTTATTCTCAAACATCTTTGCCCTTAAACAGCGCCGACCTGGCATCTGTTCGCCTGTTCTGAACCCAAGGTTCCACAGGTTTCTTCACCACCTTTTCGACCGGCACGTGTTCAATGGTGATCTGAGGCACTTCAGTAATGTTCTCCTGGTGCACCCCAGCGACATGCCATCAACCATGGATCCTCATTTCTAGGGGCAGGCCACACGCTACAGCGGTCCACGGTTTCCAAACTCGGAGTTTCCGGTCCCCTGTTAGGAGTTGAGCTCCTGATGTCATCCATGTACTGAGAACCACAAAGTGCTCACCGCCACAGGGAATGGACCCTGACTATTTCGGTTAACCAGCTTATCGACACATTGAATGGTGGATCACCAGCGATGTATGGTAGAACTAGGGTGGTTTATCAAGATGGATCTTCCTTGACCATTACTCAGCAAACATCAACCACATGTAAACATAATGCAAAACCAGCCATGCACCTTTGGTGGTTTCTTGAACGAGGGGTACCCAAAAATGGTTGGTTTATCACTGATTAGCGGGTGATTTGGGGGTCCCCTATGAGAAAGACCCTACCGTATGCACGCCATGGCCAATGATACAGCCCTGCCACCCGACGGGATCAGTCGACAAGTCCTGGATGATGGGTTTCTTCCGCTGCACCGTGCGCTGAATGATCTGTGGCTTCACCACTTCGATCTTTTGGATCTGGTCCTACCGGCGAAGCAGCTGGGACGGTGCGCCCTTCACCCAATTCATCATCCTTAGATATGCTAAGCTTGCTTGTGGATGGTTACTGCCCTACTTCAGCTTGCTTGTGGATGGTGGTGATTAAAACAGGGTACATCAAACCATCCAAATTCGGTAAGGCTTCACAGGTTTGTGGGCGTGCTAAGAACGAGAAACACGAAGAATGAGAACAAGAACAACAACAATGATAGAGAAGCTACGAAGCTCAAGTTCATGTCTGCGCAGAGCTCAAAGGTGTTGAAAAGCCATGAATTCCGCCTTTCCTTGGGATGTCAAGGGGAAATCAAGAGATCAGCAGAGGATTGACTCTCATGGGATCCGATCCCCTTAAACATGGACCCTGCCTGAAATGTCAAATGTTGCACCGTCTGCACAATTTTTGGCACTTTCACAATGGTCTCTTCCAATTGAACCTGAAGGAGGCAGAATCTGATGACATTGGCCACTTCTTCTCATCTGACAGGGTTTTCCCTGCTATCCTGCAGTAGAAAACACACCACTAGATCTGAATCACCAGATTCAGTCATTGATGGTGAACTAGTGAACTCCCGCGAACATTGGCTATCATGCATTTGATCGTGCATGTGATCGTTGTTGACTCAAAAGCCAGAACGCTTGATGGCTTTCCGTCGACGTAGTATGCATACTGTTTGCACAGTGGGAGTTCCCTACAAAAACCCAGGATCCATACGGATCCATATATCCACCATATGATGCACACATTTTTTGACGCAAGTCTTCCCAGGGTTCCCGGGCAGTCTCCACCGCCCCCGTTTCCCCTGCTTCACACCTTGGGCACTTCGATGGTTTTCTCCAGGATGACGGGTCGAGGCACCTCCGAGGCAGTCGGCGACGACTAACACGCTGGACCCTGGGAAGAGATGTATTTGATATGTACACACCTGTTTACTTATTGATTTATTTATTTATTTATGCAAAACACTTATGCACAGCAAACACGCGGCAGCCCAACTTTTATCCCTTGAGCCAAAACGTTATGGGGTTACGGGGTTATGCTAGACTGTACATGTAAACACCCCTCCTAAGCTAGATGGTTCTTTTAACCATCGCAGCTTCCCTAAGTGACACGTTTGGCTGCTACGGACTGGCCACCTACACTGCGCTGACCAACCGATTCCATGTGTCTTTGACACAGGTCTTGGCTAACCGGTTTCGTGCAGATGTCACTAACGTTCTCACTCGTAGGCACGGCTTCAAGTTTCACTTCCTTCTCCTTCACCTGATGCTGCACCCACAAGTATCTGGTTTGGATGTGTCTTGTCTTACCCAAACCGCGGCGATTGCACATGCCACGTGCTGCAGAGCTGTCGCTCTTCACGCAACATGTCATCTGGATACCCCAATCGGAGTACATGGCCCGCAGCCCGAGACAGGCTGCTGTGCCCTTCACGATGGAGTAGAACTCAGACTCTCCAGATGATAAGGCAATCGTTGATTGCACCGTAGACGATGCTCTCAAACAATGTCCACCAGTCATGCACACAAGGCCGCTGGTACTGCGACGTGTGAACATGCAACCGGCGTGGTCGCTATCCACAAAGCATGTAATCTCGGCGCTGAACCTTTGTTGCTTGAACTCCTGGACAACTCGGGGTCGACCCTTAAGGTAACGACCAAGACGCTTCAGCTTGTTCCAGGAATGTTCTGTAGGGGCAGACATGAATCTGGCAAGGCTCTTGACCGCCTCAGCAATGTCCATCCGATCCTGACTCAAGTAGGCGCACCTCATGACCAGGGATCGGTATTGGCTCACCTTGTCCGGAGGGAGGACAGGTAATCCACTCGCGGCCATCGCCTCTTCAGCGGTGATCTTCTCAGCCGGGGTAACAACTGGCTTCGAGCTTTCCAAACCCAGCTGCTTCACCACAGCTTCAGCATGGCGGGGATCCGCCTCATAGCGGATTGTTCCTTTCTCCTTGTTGAACTCCAAGATGCGGTTAAGCACCGTCATCACCGTGCCATCGGTCGGCTCAGGACCAATCAACCCATCGACACGGTACTCAAACCGTTCACTCAGAATTCTTTCCAGGAAATCCAACGCATCCTGGTCTCCCAACGCCACGAAGTCATCACCGTGGACCAGAAACCTCAGGTCCTTCTCTTTGTGATAGTACAGGGCCGGCCATCCAACTCCCTGTTGGATGTTGTGCTTGGACAGCAGTTCCGTGTACGTTGCTTGCCAAATCGATGCAGCATCCATTGTACCATACATCGACTTCTTCAGCAAGGCGCACTTCCCAGGAACCTCATGTCCCTCTGGCAAGTTCGTGAAAACTCGCCTCCGAGCCTTCCCATAGAAATGGGCTCGAGAGATATCAATCAACGCCATCTTGTATCTCTTGCCTCTGGTTGATGTCCGCTTGGACACTAAAAGGCTACAGAGGGCTTTGAGTGCCTCCAGAGGAGGCATGGCACTGAATGACTCGAACTCCGCAAGGGGTTGCGAAGCCTTCTTAATCTCTCTCACCACCAGCCTTGATCTGTACTGCTTTCGGGTATCGTCTCCTTTGTTGCGATCCACCCACTTCAAGGAAATGGGTGCTCTTCCAGTCTCCTCATAGCACGTCGCCTCATCGACGACTTCCCACAGGTCTTGCTTTTGGACCCACTTCATTTCCTCAGCTCGGGCCTTAAGCACGAGCTCGGTGTCCAGTGGGGTTCCAGTCACGGTGTCGAAGTAGACACCACCTGTTTCAGCCTCTGGATCGAAGAATGGTTCCGTTGGTGCATTGCCAACACCATCAGGCACCGGTCCAGCTGTAAGTTCAGCCAGATCGCTCAACTCTCCCATGTTTTTCAACTCGGCTTTGATGCCGGCCAAAATGGCCGTCACCAACTTCCTCGGGTACACCTGGGCTTCTCTCGCTCTCCCATTGATCAGGCGCACATGTCGATGTCTTCCTTCACAGCTTCCTTCCAATCTCTTGGCAACCTCCCAAGAGTTCGTCATGTAGAGCGTCTCCTTCTTCACATATCCTTTGCCTTGACCGTCTTCCGCCACCATGTCAAAACGACACATCGGCGATTCAACCGTGTATACACCTGGGAGATCTTGGACCTCCTTGACGCAGTCTTCTTTCCAACTTCCACTCGGCTTGGGATGTTCATGTAAAAAGAACCTCCCTTGGTGGTATTGCTCGATGTAGGACTCGGTCTCAGGTGTTGGCGACCTTCTTCCAAGATCGCTTCGTTCTCCTCCTCGGTCCTCTTGTGCTTGCTAAGGTTCTGGAGTGGGCTAAACGGCCCACACGGTGGCGATCCCACCAAAAATAGTGGTCCCTCGGTCTTCAGGAGCTGCTTCAACTCCTTCTTGTCCCCCTCCTTGGAGAGGTCCCAGTACTCACCGTTGCTTTTGGCCACATTCAAGTCGACCGCAAACCCAGGACGAAGGCCAAATGCATTCGCCCGTGAAACAAACCTCTTTGGGTTGTAGATCTCAGCCACGTCAGACTTGCTAATGCCCATGCTGCAAAGCAATTGACCAATCTCGTAGATCTGCCTCTTGGACTCTGTTCCAGCAAACATGCGTTGCTCCAACAAAGCCGCTATCTCCAAAGATTCTTCCATGCGCGGCTCATCCGGAAACAGGATCTGATCTTCTGGAGCCACAGGAGCAAGTTCAGCTGATCCTCTTGCTGCTTCTCTTTCGGCCACTGCTGCCTCAACAGCAGCACCATCTCCTTCTCTTTTCACTCCTTTCTTCTCTGCTGCCTTGGCCTTCTTGGCCTCCTTTCCACTTCCAGCACTCTCAGCTGGCCGTCTGACTGGAGACGGCCGACCCACTGGGTCGACTCGCTCCTCACATTGGCCAATCGCCGCTGGCGCCGCTACTTCTTCGGCCATGTCAGGCCTCTCTTCCATCACCAACTCATGTGGTGCATCGGCATCCGGTGGAGCTTCTCCTTTCCTTTTCTGTGCCCTCAGCACTCGCTCTCGGCCTTCCTCGGTTCTCAACAGCCTCTGCTGTTGCGATCTCGCGGGTAACCCAACCATGATGGCATGACACCCTGCGCATCCAGGTGTGTGATTGCCTTCAACATCGGACTTCTTCACATACAGGTTTCTAGCCAAACCTGGATCTGCCGCCGGCTCTGGCATCAACCTGACTCCCGGCTCCACCTCCGCCATCTCTACCCTCACTGGGGCATCAAGGTCCTCAGCTCTCTGAGGCTTCATCTTCCATGGCGTCCCGCACAGCTGGTCAAAGTCCTCCTTCAACCATCTTCTTTCCTCAGGCACTCTCTTCAAGCTTCCACCTTTGATGACTCCCTCTTTGGTCATCAGCAGCGCATCCCCATTCCTTCCATGGGCTCCAAGGAAGAGCCCCTCCTTCAAGCCATCGTAGGGTCCTTGCCCATAGCTCTTAAGGGGTTTGAACCAAGCCCTTTCTCCAAAGACCACAGATGGCCTCTTCCATCGCTTTCCTCGTGACCGCTCATAGGGAGCGCGGCCATCAGGTCCAACACGGAATCTCGACAGCATGAAATTCCCGTGACGTCCTATCCAGGATAGGATGGGGTGGCGCTCATGCACTTGAAGGCCGAGTTTCTCCTCAAGCGAGCTTTTCATCGCTTTCACTTGGCGTTTGCTCTCTTTGACCGCTGACTCACAGCAGCCATTGGCAGCCGAGTCCCCTGTTTTGGACTCCTCCATCACCACCTCAACTCCTTTGAGGCCACGCTTTGCCGCATCCTTCAACGCCTTGATTGAAGGTTCGTTGTCTGATTTTAGGATTATCCTTCGAAATCCTGTCTCCTCGATACATTGAATCAGAAAATTTGTTGCATAGGGATCTGAACCTTTCGCAGGCACGGTACTGGCCCATGTGAAGCCAGTGCGCTCGTCCTTCAGGAGTGAAGGCAACTCTCCTTCAGGCTCTCTCGCATCCACATTCCGGGAATCTTTCCCGAACCAAAAGTAATCCAAGGAGATGATCGGCAAACCTCGATTGTCCTTCTCCTTGGGGTCCTCTGCAACATGTCTCTCGTGCAAGCCCCTGGCTCGCATGCAATGGCCACACCAAGTCCTATGGATGGTGTGTCCCGTCGCTTCGTGCTCCTCGATCTCTTCCGCAGTTGGAGTCACAGGTGACCGAAGTAACTTCGGCTTGCGACCCTCTCCAGCTTCTTCCTCTCCTTCTGGTCTTACAGCCCCTCCAGGGCCTGCCGCTTGAAACCCTCAGCCGGCTCCTCATCGCCAACTGCTCCAAGGTTCTTTGCTTCTTCAGGATGGGCTGCTCCATCAACCCACAGGTCAAAGAGGAAGATGCCTTTCTTCTCGTACATCTCCGTCACGTTCCAGGATTCCTTCCAGTGGCGATTGCGCGCTCCATCAAACGCACCACGCACCGCCTCACTGATTGCACTCTTTCCAGGGATGATCCATCCCTTGTCACCGTCCAGGATCACCAAGTTCTTCCTGGACACAGCACTTCCTGAGATCAAAGGCCTATGCACATCCACGACTCTTCCCTCGATGCTTCGGCCTTCCCATTCTTTGTTGTAGCCCTTGAGAACAGCACCTCCACCGTCCTCCAAGAGCTCTCCACTCGCAGTCTTGTAGTTGTTGTTGTTTGGTGCTTGCTTGATGTCTTCTTCCTTCACGAGGTGCTTTGGCAGCGCAGTGACTGCAGCCCCCGTATCAAAGTTCACTGAAATCCACTTGCCTCCACGATCCTCTCGAGCACTTTCAAACGAGGAGAGATCCACCACCACACGTGAGCCCGAGCTCTCCGCACCTGAAGTCTTACGTTTCTCCAAAATGCTGCTCCTCCTCACAATGCAATGCATCTCCCGCTCAGTGGCGTCGTGGTCACACCTGCACTTGCTGAGCCGATTGCAATGGCCCCTCACAAATGCAGAACACAGGTTGGCTTTGGGGTACTTGCTCACATCGTGGTCGAATTGGCACCGGTCTCCATTGGGGCAGCTTCCATGCCACACCATGAACCGGCAAACAGTCTTCCTTCTCTTAGCATTCAACTGTCTTTCCTTCCTCTTCTCCTTCTGCTCTTGCGTCATCGCTCTCTTCCTCTTCTTGAAGAGATCTACTCTTCCCTTCTTCATCACACGCAGCTCATCACCTTTCGTCTCAGCAGTGAACTTGGAAACCTCTTCTTGGGTCAGCTTGCGGTACCTTCTCACCTCAGCCTTCATGAAGGTACCTTGGTACTTCTTCTTCAGCTTTCCACGACGAACCACAGATGCTTCTCCTCCAAACACCTTCATAGATCCCCCGGATTCCTCGACCGCCTCAGTCTCAACTCCGGGAAGGATGTCGTTGCGGAACTCATCGTCACGCACTGGCCTGTTGGCGTCGTCGAACTCCCTGTGCCAAGCATTGTCCAGCTCGATCCTTTCCTTGGCACGAGCCCCAACACCTTTCTTCCTTTCCAAAGCCGCTCGTCGACGTTTCTTTTCCTGTGCCCATGCAGCTGAATGGGTCACTCCAGCAGCAATCGCTTGATGATACCTCGCATCGTGCCACTCCTGGCTAAGCAAGGTCTCCTCCGTGAGCTTGAACTTGTTCTTGGCCAGCTCTCTGGCCTTGTTGTCCTCCTCCTTTGCTCGGTCCTTCAGGTCTTTCTTCCTTTCCTCCAACTTCCTTCTGCAGTCGCTCCATGTCCTCATCGGTCTCTGCCATCTCCATCTCGGCGTTCTTCTCCCGGATCTCCAGGTCGATGTTGGTGATCTCCAATCGCTCAATGGTTCGATGCATCAGCACACTCGAGGAAGCACCCATCGGCCTTGCTGGTAGGGCGGCCAACCCAACGGGTTGACTCTCCCTTGAAGCATCGCCGCTTCCAGGGTCGGCCTGACCAGTGGTCTGACTCGCCCCTTCTTGGCTAAGCTCCTTCAGCCGTTTCTCAAGGTACTTGTTCCTCTGCTGCAACCGCCACACATCCATGTCATCGACAATAGCACGGTTGTTCTTCCTCAACGCACCTGTCGGATCAACCACACGCCTCATCTTGTCCTTCTCCTCCGTGGTGTGGCCATAGAACCTGCTAGGTGCCATCTTGAAGTGCAAGCAAACCGTCCTGTCCACGATGAACTCGAACTGGTACTCATGGATCCACTTCTGCTCTTCGGTGGTTCCACGGTCTCTGGCTTCATCCGTCATGCACTGCTTGCAGATGTGTGGTCCATCATGGTCAACATCGACAGTCCAGAACATGTCAACACCGCAACACTCAGAGTAGCACTGTTCACAGGGCTCCACACAGAAGTCATCGTCCGGGTTGATGGTCACCTTCACGTTGCGTTCATCATCGTCGGAGTTCTCCACGGTGACAATCACATCATCGTCCAAAGGTGTCGAAGGCGAAGGAACTGGGGAGTCAACCGGTGGCCTGAATCCAGCAACTCCAGCTGCTGCGTACTCCTCGGCCATCTCCTCTTCCATCTGTCGCTGGCGCTCATCCCACTCAGAAGGCCATTCTGCTCGAGGATGCAACAGGGCGAACCGACGGCCGATTCTCCCCTATCCTCTTCCTTGTCATCCTCGGCCTCCAGCCCAGCAATGGAGAGGAACCCGGTCTCATGCTCCTCAGCTTCAGGTTGCCATCCTTGGGCATCTTGGGCGCCATCGCCTTCTTCGAGGCTTCCAACACCCTTACCTTTGCCCTTGTTCTTTCCTTTGCCCTTCTTGTCACCTTTCCCGGATGACTTGCCTCCCTTCTTAGGCTGCTGTCCTTTGTTGGCTGCACCACCGCCGGCGCTCCAGCAGTCTTTGGCTACATGTCCTGGTTTCTGGCAGTTGTAGCAAACCAGCTTGGAGGAGGTGGCACTCGAACCACCTTTTCCTTTCTTGTCACCTTTACCTCGGCCACCTTTGCCTTTGGCCTTTCCCGGCTTTCCACCCTTGCCACCGGGACCAAACTGCCCGATGTCCATGTCGCGCTGTCCCCCATCATCCTGCTGAGGTCCAGCCAGCACGAAGTTCTTCAACCGGGTGCCCAACCTGGTCTCGAGGTATGTCACCAGCTCGGCTCTCATGTCGCCGTAGCCAGTATAGCGTTGGCGGTTCAACTGGAGATGCCTCTCGATGTCAGTGGGGCAGAGATGTTCTAGCACCGCCATTTTTATCTCGTCATCGATGGAGTGGCGAGTGCCGTCAGCCCTCTTTCGTGCTTCGTAGATTCGAACCATCTCCTCCCAACTTTCTACCGAGGCGGAGAGTTCCTCCACCTTGTTCACCTTCGATGGGTTGAGGATGTGGCGCAACATAGCCCGTCTTCGCCCGCCTGTGCTTGGGTCGAATCGCTTCATGAGCCTGCGCCACGATTCGAATCCATGGTTCTTTCCGGCGGATCGAACAATGGTGAAGGCTTCTTTCTCGCATAGGGCCTGTAACAAGGCATAGATCTGAGCTTCTGCCTGCTCAATGCCTTCCACCGTCTTGTGCGTAGGATTCGTCGCACCCCACGCAGCTTGCACATCCGCCCTCGAGATGTCGCTATCGAACTCCTCGGTCCACTCCAACACCTCTTCCAGCTCCGGCATCGAGGCGATGATGAAGCTTTCAAGCCTGGTACGCCAGTAGAGGAAGTTCTCCTCAGCTCCGGAGAATCGATCGGGTTTTGCCAATCCTTTTGTATCTATTAAAGTGAACTTCCGTTCACTCTGACGCTTCATTGCATCGGCCAACTCCCGTTGGCTCGTAGTCAGGGTTGTGAACGCTTGCCCCAACTGCTGTAGGTTCACCTGCTGCTCATTCAACTGCTGGACTTGGTTCTGTAGCTGCGCATTCGCTTGTTGCGTCTGTTGTGCTGCCGCCGCTGCTTCTTGCTGCGCTGTAGTCACCTGCTCCAACTGGGTCCTCAGCTGTTGGTTCTGCTGATTGCTCTGCTGCAAAGCTGTTCCCAGTTGGTTCACTCTGTTGGCCAGCTCCTCAAGGGTCAGTCCGTTTTGGGCCATTCTTTCTTCAACCTCCTTGTCAACGAAGTAGGCAAGGAGTTCAAGTAGGATCCCAGGTACGCGAAGTACCTTTGTCTCTTGCGGAGGCCTTTCACCTTCCGCAGCAGCTTGGTCCACCTACCAAGCACTCGTGCCCTCCTGGCACGTTCCCTCAGCCACTCAGCTGTGCCGACCGAAACAGCCGACACTGCTGCTATAGCTAAGACAACCAGCACCGGGATCCGCAACACGTCACTGAACCCAATGACCCAGGCCCCTAGCTCAAACAAGAGCTCCGCTACCATGCAAAACACTTATGCACAGCAAACACGCGGCAGCCCCGCTTTTATCCCTTGAGCCAAAACGTTATGGGGTTACGGGGTTATGCTAGACTGTACATGTAAACAATTTAAATATGTATGTATATATATATATGTATATATACTTATATACATGTTTACTTGTATTTGCATCTATTTATTTATCTTATTTATGAAATGAAATGTAGTGTAAGACTAATGACTAGTATACCGAAATATGTAGAGAGATTAGAGATATAAATATATGTCTAAATGCCTATCGCAGCTGCAAGTCCCTTTTTCTAGGGTGCCCCAAAGTTGCTAGTTGAGGCTCAGAGCAGCCTAATATACACATGCAAAGGCACGGGGGTTTCCCAAAGATTAGATTAAACCCTTAAGCAGGCTCAAGGGTCATGACCCCACGCCACACAACCGTAGTTGGTAAGGGTTGTGAAACGGGGGCTTTGAACGACAAACCTTCAAGAAGGAAAGTCTCGGCTAAAGAGCCTTGGCTAAAGAGCCTCAGGAAACTTCCTGGCCCACCACGCAAAAGCACAAACACACCAAACAAGGTGGTGAAGGGGAAAGGTGGGGGGAAGCAAAACAGCTAACGGCATACGACATATAATCGTTGCTACGTTAGCACTACGACATCACTCATTGCAATGTCTAAATGCCTATCGCAGCTGCAAGTCCCTTTTTCTAGGGTGCCCCAAAGTTGCTAGTTGAGGCTCAGAGCAGCCTAATATACACATGCAAAGGCACGGGGGTTTCCCAAAGATTAGATTAAACCCTTAAGCAGGCTCAAGGGTCATGACCCCACGCCACACAACCGTAGTTGGTAAGGGTTGTGAAACGGGGGCTTTGAACGACAAACCTTCAAGAAGGAAAGTCTCGGCTAAAGAGCCTTGGCTAAAGAGCCTCAACCCCCAAATAGCAAAGGAAAAAAGAGGTCAATACCCCACGGGAAAGTTACAATTAACTCCCGAAACAAAAACCAGCCTCACAACCAACAGCAGCCTCAAGAAGCCACTCTTTTTGCTAACTCTGGCGGAGCCGAAAGTCTCGGCAACGTGATTGCCAGTGGGACACAGACCGTCGTTGCGATCGAGTCCATGCCACATGCGCCAATTGCATGGTGCCTTCGTCTATGTACTGCCGGGCTGTGCGAACACAGGCCCAACGTCCACGCGCAATGGTGGCATCATAGCTTAAAGTGCTCTGGAAAAACCAGGTTGCCCCACCGCGGCGTAGGCAGTACGGGGCGTAGTCGTCCGGGTGAAAACCTAGCTGGGCCAGGCAAGAAGAAAACAAACGCCGGAACGACCAGGCACCTCGTGAAAACAAAAGACTCGATGATCGTCTTCGGATCATCCTGGAGGCCAGGGCAATCAGGCCGGCGTCCTTGACCAGCAAAACCTGGGGATTGCCTTGAGATGTTTTGGAGCCGGGCAGTACCACACTGATAGCTGCAGTATCCTGATGAAACACCACGTGTTTGTGGGTGAGCAGCAACATCTCGCTGGTACGAAGCAGGCAGTTAAAGCCCAGGGCCAGGAGGAAGGCAAAGTAAGGCTCCTCTCGGTGAAACGCCACCCCCATGAGAGCTTCAACCAGATTCCAGCTGGCAGGCACAGCCCTTGAGGGCTGGTAGGAACGTTGCCAATTTCTGTAGTACTGGGAGCTGATCGGCAGCCTCATGCGCATGGGTGGGTGAAACCGTTTGATGGCTGAGAGGAGATGTCCAGCATAGGAGATGGGCTCACCCTCCTGGTAGGCCACATCGATGAATTCAGCCAGACGCTTGTCCAGCTTTCTAGGCTTGCTGATGTCCAAACGCTTGCGATGAATGAACTTGAGAAACCGGTCTAGAGCAGTTCGATAGGCTTTCAAAGTGCGAGGATGCAGGCCCACATACTTAAGGCTGTTCTTCTTTCGCCTCATGAAGCCTGCTGGGCTTGTCAGCGAAGTTCCACCTGCTTATTGTCCACAGGGGGAACATGTAGTTGTCGGTGGCAACCAAATGGGCCCCGCACTTCCTCACCACCTTGTTTAACCGTCTTGAACTGCTCCGACCTTTTGCAAGCGCTCCTCTGGACACCATTGAGTCCAACACGTGGAAGAACTTCTTTGAGAACCCACGGTGAGATCGGGCGCGCCTCTTGAGAAAGACAGCCACCGCGTTGAGCTCCAGCTCATTGATATGGCCCGCCTGTTTCCAAGGGAAAGCCATTATAGTCTTCCATTGCCATCTCATGGCAAGGTAGGGGGCCTCGTGAGCTTCCGTGTCATCGAGCCCTTCAACATCCACGTGCAACCTGACATCGGTCCCACGGTAAGTGGCATGGCGGAGGAGCGACCTGAGATGTTGCTTCTCTTGCCCAGGACGGAGCTTCACGTCCTGCAGGGCCAGCTCGTAGGCCATTGCTCCTGTCACATGGGGCTGTGAGAGCCTTGAGGTGGACTCTGCGAGCTCTTGGTGATAATGAGACTCCAGCTCATCATGGACCACCATCTGGAAGTAGCCCTTGGCATCCAAGGCCTCACGTAGAGCCGTGGCGTAAGCGTCGCAAAGTCCACGGGGGTACTCTGCTTCCTCTTCTGTATCGAACCTCAGGCTCCCATCCTCCCTTTCCTCAACTTCAAAACTCTTGAGGCCCACATGGCCCGGGCACTCCTTGTGGAGGTAGCGAGGCAAGGTCTCCAGATTCCCGAAGAAGCTGAACCACTTCTCTCGTTCACCACCAAAGCAACAACTGCTTCCCTCAGAGTGGGTGAAGTCGGGATCAGCCTCCAACTCTTTGACCAATGAGAAGTCCCACATCCAAGACCTCAAGGGATGTTCTAGAGTCCACCACCTTTTGAACTTGGGTCGTTCCTTGCCCCGCTTCAGTGCCTTCAAGACCATGTTGTTCGACTGGCGCACCTTCGCCTTCATGGTGCTGGAGAGCCACGGGAACCCCATGATGTGCTTCTTGTCCCTGACGGGCTGGGGCCCTTGGATCACACGGCCAGACTTCAACTTGATGGGTCTCCCCCTTGCTCGAGAGAAAAGTTTGCACTCTGGAGCCCAGTGTTCCGCCACCAAATGTGGGTCATCCATCAAGGCATCCAAGTGCTTGCGGCCCTTGTCCGTAAAGAGGTCATGGCCCAAGTACCAGTCAAAGGGCTCCTGGATCTCCATGTGTCCCTTCCTGGCCACCGCTTTGCTCAGCGGGTAGTTAGGTCCCGAGAACCTCTCCCCAAAACGGGGTGGCCGCCAAGTCCTTCTTGGACATTCGCGCACTGAGGTGCGGTCCACGTCCCTATGTGCCAGGACGCACTCCAGGGAACAGAACAGACCGCCACACCCTGCGGGGCAGGGGTACTCCTCTTCACGCTCCAGGCCCTTCCGGCGCTCATAACACTCTCCTTCGGTGGCATCCTTCAACGTCCACTCTTCGGGTCGGAAAGCCTGCGCCACAGCCGCACCTCCACCAGAAGGCGACGCATCCGTCACTGAGATCTCTTCATCGATGGCCGCCCGGAGGTTCGTGAACATCATCGGGGTCAGACTCATAACTTGGATGATCTCATCCAACACATTGGCATCTGGGGGCTTTGACTCCTGGCCATCATCCACCAACAGCTGGATCTCATTGAACACCTCCTGAAGGATGGAGAAGAGCGGCCTGCGAAAGCACATCCCAAAGGTTGCTTTTCCAACGAAATGCCGCAACTCAAACTCCGTCCACTGGCTTTGGCCAAGCAGAGCGCCACCCAGTGAGATGATCCCCGTCATCTTTTCCATTGTCAGGCCATACCTGCCTTCTCGGCCATCCAGCTCTCCCCCCTGAAGGGTGCCTTTCGTGCTGGCAACCAGCCGCTTCCCTTCGTTCAGGGGTAGCCCTTTCTCCTTGCAGACTTCGAGGAAGGACTTGTGCCGGTCCGATATAGCTCCTTCAAGAGCTCGTGCACAACCTCGCTCCATTCTCCGGAGCTCATCATAAGAATCCAGGTAAATGACTGTGTAGTCATCATCCTCTGGCAGCGGCTTGGTCTTGGCGATCTCCGTCGAAACGGGTACTCCAGCCAGGTCGAACACCAGATGCCTCACGATGGCCTGGATCACTGCCACCGAACTCAGCCATCCCATTGGCAGCACGTTCATTGCTGGGTAGACCTTCACCCCAGCCGGGCCTCCAAAGATGGAGGCGTCCACCAGCTTTCCAAAGGCCATGAACTTGTGCCAACAAGGTGGGATCCTGAAGAGGTTGAAGCAACTGGTGAAGTCCTCCGAATCCACCAGCCACCATTCATCCGGGCCCTGCTGCAAAAGGGTCAATTGACCCAAGTAAGGAAGGAGGCGGTCATCACCATCAAGCCTCTCCTGATACATGTTGCTGGGTATCAAGTTGCTGATGAACCGCTGCAACGTCTTGGTGACCCCTGCCACCGTCTTCTCCTTCTTCACACCACCTGCGCCATTGAGCACAAGGTTTCCAAAGACGTCTTTGAACACATCCTCAGGAGCTATCCCCACCATCAGCCCTCGCTCATGGCCTGCCTTCACAATCTTTTGCCATTCCTCATCCGAGGCTCTCACCTTTGAAACATGAGGGCGGTCCGGCCATTCGTAGAGCTGCTTCAAGGCCTTCTCAGGGTTGAGGAGCCGCTCCTTCAAGGGGCCTGTGACAAAGTCGGCAGCATTCTGTATAGCTGCTTGACCCACCTTTGGCCACGCTTCGATCACCTTATCCGCTTCGAGGTCCTCCATCATGACCACGGGCTCTCCCTGGTAATCAAACCGAGCCGTCTGCAGATCTTTCCTTGCCGCTTCAAAGCTCGGGCACTCATGGTTCGACTGATCCAGTCTCCTCAAAGCTTGGGCAACATGATCCACCACCTGCCGCTGGGACAGGGTAAGCTTCCCCGTAGTGAGAGGAACTCGGTCGCCATCACCTCCAAAGGCCATGTTGTTCAAGCTCAGCACGGCTAGGGCAGCAGCTTTGGCCAACACTGGACTCTCAGGATCCAGGTACTTGATCACCTCCCCAGGGTTGATGGGAAAGAGGTCGCTGCCGCGAATCATAGAGGAGTCTTCCTCGGGGGGCACCCCACCTCCAAGTTGCTCCTTGGCCAAGCGACCCAAAGGTGTCTCCAACTGGGGTAATCTTTGCCAAAGGTACGAGAGCACAGAAACTGGCCTTGCTGCAGCCACCCAGCCCTGCTGCCACTTGGAGCGCCACTCACTCATCCCCCCTTGGGGTTCCGAGGTCACGCCGTGTCGCCCTTCTTCTCGTTCTGGTTCCCTCGGCCCTTTCCTTTCTCCTTGCCTTTCCTTCCTCCTTTCTCGCGTTCCCTCGCGACCTCGAGCGTTTTTCTCCAGCCCCTTGAGCTTCAACTCCTGGAGGAACTCCTTGCTGGTGTAGATCTCCTCGTCGCGTTCCAGTAGCCCTGCTTGTTCCGGGCTCATCAGCTCGAGGTACTGGGCACTGCCCCAGTGACCGTCCACTGCGGCTTTCTCTATGGCTTTGATTCGCTGGCTTAGCAAATCTGCCACCTGGGCTGGCTTTCGCCGAGCCAGGAGATCCACTGCGAGGCAGAGGGTTCGGAGTTCCCGCTGCGATCGCAGGTTCAACCTTGACCCCAACTGGGGCAGCATCATAGTGAGCAGGTAGTGTGTGGCCACTGACGGCGTGTGGTCCTCCTCGCCGGCCGCCCCCACGATCCCTCGGGCTGACTCCGCCTGCATTTTCATCAGCATGCGCGACGACAGCCGGCCCGGTTTCTTCCTTGCATACTGCATGAGCCTCGCTTGGTTCGAGGCTGTCCTTTGGACCGCGGGGGCGTCCCGAAAACCCGACTCACTGTCGGAGGACTCACCACTGCCTTTGTAGGCCACTGCATTCCCTGCTCCGAAAGGACCTCGATCCTTACGGGTGGACTTCCCAGATCCACTCTTCTTGTCCTCGGGCTGCTCACCAAACAACCCTTCTTCTCCCGAAGAGCTTTCACCGTACTCGGACGGGTCACTGCTAGAAGATGCCTTCTTCTTCTGCTTCTTCTCCTTTCCCTGCTTCGCAGCTTCACCTTTTCGCTTCGCCTCCTTCTTCTTCTTCGCTGATTCCTCAGAAGGAGATCTTCTTCTCTCCTTAACATCCTTCTTCTTCTTCTTCTTTTCGTCTCCGCCTTTAGCGGGTGAGCGCCCTCTCTTGTGCTCCGCAGACCTTCCACGCTTTTTGCGGTCACCCTTGTCATCGGCCTTCTTGGCCTTCTTCTTCTTCTTGGCCCCAATGCGGGACTCCTGCTCCTTCTCCAATTTCTTCAAGTCGTCCCGAGCCTTCTTCAGCTTCTCTTTGAGGGCCTTCTCACCTGTCGACTCGGAGCTACTGGACCCCGATGCCTCTTCCCCTTTATCCTTCCCCTTCCAGGGGAGTGACTCACCTTTGTCTCCCGACGCCAAGGGTTCTTTCCTGGCATCGAGGTAAGCCTGGAAGGCCTTCACATTTCCCTTCCCGAACGCCCAGGAAGGTGACTTCTGATCGATCATGGCCTGGTTGACCACCCTGAACTTCTCAAAGTGGATGGTGATGCCACGCTTCTTCGCACCACAGTCTATAGTGGGTCCTTCGCAGAAGTGGTACGCCGCACGGTTCTTGACCTTGGATCCCTCGCCGGAAGTCATGTACCATTGAAAGTGCCCATCCGAAGCGAGCACGAACTTCCCCTCAATCCAATGGCCATTGGACTCCGTGCTCACCGACTTCAAGACCTCCACCAGGACAGTTCCCTGAGGGCGCCCCGAGTCATCCCGGGTGGCACCCTCTACAAGCTGCCCCGGGAGAAACCTGTGGTCAAACCAGGCCTCCCTGTCACCACCCCCTGACAGCCACATCAGTCAGGGGGGTCAAAGTTGCCCCTTAAGCAAAACAGCTAACGGCATACGACATATAATCGTTGCTACGTTAGCACTACGACATCACTCATTGCAATACACAAGATTAGTGTAGTCACGTATCTGACAAGTCAATATTGACCACGCAACCCAATGGGTAGTTCACATCCCAACGACTAGTTTGGTCATGTACAGGTACAGAGTTTTGACCCACAATGAAATGACGATATACTAAAATCAATTGCCTGGTGGTAGATAAGATAAAGGTACTCATATGGAGAGTCAAGATGGCATTTCCATGGCATATTGATGACCTATTGGATGATATTGTGGTAAAATTGTGGTGTAAGAAGAAGATGCAAACAAAACAACAAAGCTTTACTTTGTATATTGGAGTACCCTCGACAAGTGACCTGTCTTGGTCTATAAGAACAGTTTTACAAAATCCATAAAACAATAGTGGAACCAGGTAGCCACTTAAGCCTTAAGACAAGGTGTACACGACATGCACAGAGATTCTCCAGCACAATCAAGCAGTCGCCAACCAGGAGCATGAGTATATCAGATGATATCTCCATGCATTGTGGCTCTCCAAAACCTACGCTTTCCACACAGAAAATGGTGAAGAAATAACTCCTATGTGAGTGTCTGTGTTGCCACAGCTCCCCACTGTTTCAGATGGGCTTCCAAAGCACAGTTGCACTGCTCGGATCGCTCAAGGGAAAAAGGGTTGCACGCCCTTCTGTGCACAACTTGTTAAGGTGGCAGCCCCATGTTTGGGTTTAAGGTCCTTCTGGGTCCTATTTAGGTGGCACGAGGTCCTGTAAACAGGTCATATTGGGTCGATCCTGTTTTCGGTTCCCCGCATCGCCTCAACCGTCACCTCGACGGGATTCTGCACCAGGCGCTCCTCCGGGGGACAGTTATGCTTTCATGCTCGAGCCTGTGATGGGTGGAGCCGATTCGTAGCTACAAAGACCCGTTTTGGGGCGCAGGCTTCATTGTTTTACATGGCTTCAATGGGTAAGTGGGTCTACATCAACAGATTTCACAGTTCCTTCAACTTTGTCTTCTCATTGGTTTCGGGAGTTACCAGTTTGAAAGTATGCATATCTACGTATTTGTGTATGTGTATAGCTTTTGCCTTCAGAAATATACGATATGTGTGTGAAATCATGGAGGATTTCATACAGTATCACCCACAAATACCGAATATGCACGAGCCAAGATTGAAGCTGAAGGATGAATCTGGAAGAACTAGAAAACTGATCATATTCTTGGATTTCCTTGATTGGTATTGGCGGCCTGACAGACCCAATGGTAGCAATTCTCAACGTCGATAATGATCATTATCACCGTCATCTGTCGGCACAACAAAATTCATACAAATGCTGCCTCTTTCTCAGCATCCCGTAGTGTAGCTCGTCTTGTCAATCAACTTAAGGCCAGGGGTGATGAAAGCTAGCATGGGAACTGAAAGGAAAGAAAAGGAAACTTTGTTGACGAGTTGACAATCTTGAACCTTTTGATGAGAGAGTTGACTTCAGAAGCTTCAAAAGACCTATAGCCAAAAAACAACCACACCTGGCATGCGGTTAGGCCCTTCTTGGGGGCTGATTCCTGGTAGCCTTGCAACTTCCGGCGTCCTCATGTTGAACAATTGGAACCTGCACGATTTCCTGTGAGCAAGCAAGGGGAATTGGTCAGCACACACCACGATGATTGGATGAAGCTGGGGAACTGAAATTAATCAGCCAGCGCCGACCATGCTTGCAGATTCCTGGAATGACTGATTTTGTCTGACTAATTTTGGCTTGTCTGAGATCTTGTCTTGTTGCTTATCAACCCTCATACCCCTGGTGTGGTTTCCCTTGGCTTGCCGCAGTGTTGCGCGCTGGACTTTGTAGATCATGCTAGATGAGGACATGTCAGGAATTGCAAATAGGGGTCTCAGATATTGCAGATAGATGCAGATTGTAGCTATGTCAGAAGATATGTCAGGACAAATGTCACAAAGTATGTCGAACAAAAGGTCAGACTCGGTATCAGAATACGTGTCAGGATATTCTTCAGAATATATCTATGAATGTGTGCAAATGAATATTCTTTTCTGACGTACAAGCAAAAACACAAACAAATAAGGACCATACGCAGGCATGTAGGCATGCAAGCAAGAAAATGGCATCCTTGTGCACAAAACGGTCCAGAAGTAGAATTGTACCAACCAACCCTGGTAATCAAATCAAACGAGATCACTTTGAACAAGGTTCATGGGCAGCACTGGGTAACCCCATACAAGCTTACATCTGGAATCTTCTACCTTCGTGTTGAGATCAATTTGTTTCGTCCTTGCAGAAATTTTACGCAAGCAGCGTGGCCCTGGAATGATTTGGAGAAGCAAAAAACTGCTCCCACGTGCGCCTCCACTGTCTGCGGCACGGGGATCTCAATGACATGCTCCACGTGGACCACGTTGTTTCGCTCCTGCACTGCTACCTTGGGCACCTGCAGGGAGCGGAGCCATGGCATTTCGGGTTGGGTGACGAGCTGTGGTAGCTGGAGCTGGAGCTAGCTATCCATGCCCTGGAGATATCCATAGCATTCCAAAGCCAAATGGAAGGCTTCAGTGAGCCAGTCTTAAGGGTTCCAAGTTGAAGGTTTGAAGCTGAAGTTGGACATTGCACATCGTTGCACATCGTTGCACATCGTTGCACATCGTTGCACATCGTTGCACCTGCACAATCTTCTCTTGGGGAATTTGCACAGGAACCTCCACCAGCTGCTCCACTGTGTGGTGGATCAACCTTTCCTTCCTAAGTGCACCGATCTGCGCCCGTTCTCCCTTCAACAGGTCAGGTCTGGAATCTTTCAACGGGGGCCAAGGCATAGCCACAGCCAAGCCACAGGTTTGCATCCACCAGATTGGGCTAGTTTGGGTGTGCTCATTGCCATGCAGGACCCAAAATCCACTAAGAATGATTGGTTACAAAGGGTGATTTGGGGTACTGCTGTTCTAGGAAAGAGGTAAAGTGTATAGTTGATGGTGGTCAAGTGGTCATGAAACGTTGCCTTACAATGGCTTGATCATGATTCCATGCCTCCCGAAAATACACTCAAGCTTTGACTACCTAGGGTGAAGACTGCTTGTGCCATGTCCGTGCGGCACGACAAAGTGCGACAAGTGCTTTCTGAACATCCTGTCTGCCTCGTCAGGACGTGTGAACACCACAGGATAATATGGTTTTATGCCGGAAAAAAATGTTAGACACCCAAACCATGAGTTTTCCAGCTAAACACAGCCAGTCTTTGGGCGCGCTGTGCTACCAACTCTGCAAGGTCCTATTCTTTGGAGAGTTCAACTCATTTTTCAACACTCAAATTGCACAAGCTGAGCGGCTGTATCACCTTGGGCACCGAAATAGTTTCCTCAATGTGGTGTGGCACATGAAGGTCCACCACCTGCTCCACTTCGGCATGGTGATGGCGATGTTGATACACCACCCGAGGAACATGCACGATTTCCTCTTGCGCCACAGACACCGGCACCTGAACAGCTCAGATCGACGAAAAAGCATCAAAAACCGTGGTGAACAAACCAGAATTTGCGGAATTTGACCAGTAGTGGCACGAGTACTGGCCATCAACACAGCTCCATGTTTTCCTCCATCCTTGGGGCGCCTCTATGAGCTGTTCCACCGTCTGTTGGACGACGCGCTTCTGTGGCACTTCCACTGGGACTTGGACAACTTCCTCCTGCTG
>VSDK01004404.1:13783-37592 GCA_009767595.1 Symbiodinium kawagutii | reverse complement strand
AATATCCACGAACTGCTCCACCTGGCAACGGGAGGTGAGGCCCCAGTAGATCTCCAACCAACAGCTGTGCTTTCAATCATTTCTAGTGGCAGAAACACGCATTTTGGGCTTCCACCCTTTTGAGCTCGGAGACTCTTGCTAAGATTCCTGGAAAACACGATTTTGCGGCACCACATTTCTCGCCGCAACAAAACGTCATACATAAAACGCCGCCGTTTCCACACCACAAGAGTTCTGACAAAGGTCATGACACGACCACCATGAAGAACAACAACAACAACAACAACAACAACAACAACAACAACAACAACAACAACCCAGCACGTTCCTAGCCACAAACAAGGAAGCCTCTATCCATTCACAACAAATGTTTCAGCGACGAACCCCGTATAGTCACAAGAATTCCCTACTTATGACTCTTGATTACATCAACAATCTTTGATTATTCACAAGTATTCGAATCATTACACCAATGTCGTACATATCCCCCAGTTGCAAGCCCTCAATTCATCGCCTCGCGGGTTTTGATTTGCGGAAGCTGCTTAGGTCCATCAACCACCAAGGCCCATGGCACTACACCTTGCTACACCTTTGAATCTGCAGCTGGAAAACTAAATAAAGTAGGAAAGTGGCCACTTCACTGCGCCTCCACGTGGTGATGCCGGTCTTGATACTCCTTCACAGGCACGTGCACGATCTCCTCCTGTGGCACAGGCACAGGGATATCGATGAACTCCTCCACGGTGCGATGTTGGATCCTCTCGTGCACCACCACCTGAGACTCAGCCACTGTAGTCGTTGGCTGCGGATTCCGAAAAGGACACTGAAGAGTGCAGCAAAAAACACTACTGCAGAGATGCAACAAAGCGGGCTGCCACTGCAAATCTCTGTGGTGAGCTTTGCTGGTCTAGAGAAAAGAACATTGGGGCCATGGCAGCGGCTGTGGATGATTGCTTGTTGAAAGGCTGAACAATGGTTGGTTCATGAATGGATGAATATGAGTCATAATTTGTGCTGGTGTGGTTCATGGCGATGTTCGTCTCCCTTTCGGGAAGAAAAGCCCAACGGATACCGCAAGACCTATACCTCCTGGTCTGGTGCATAAGCCACTAATGTAAGTTGCCAAAGTGGTGGCTGGTGTTGATGTATCATTTTGTGTTGAGTGCGTTAAGGATACCATCTTCAGTGACGCAAATTGTCCTTACATCAGAGTATCAGCCCACGGGATACCCTGGGAGCCAATGAAGTGCACCACTTCACCTCCCAGGTCTCGGGGGGGATGGCTGCTTGGCAACTGCTTGGCAGCTGCTTGGCAGGGCACCTTTGGAACGTGGATGATTTCCTCCACCAGATGCTCGACGGGCCGCTTCAGCACTCGTGGCACTTCCACAAGTTTTTCTACGATTTGCACCTCGGGAATCTCCTGAATGATCTCCTGGGAAGGGCACCGAAGGGCACCCATTTCTCTGCATCAGTCGCTACCCAGGAGGTTGGACGACACCAAGTTACCAGCGGAAACTACAAGCTGCAGACCATACTATAGCACAAAAATGACAATTGGAGCGCAAATGATAGACCAGAAACAAAGTTTGAAATTTGTGACATCCTGAAAGGTTATAGAAAATCTCGGAGTGTTGTAGATGCGGCTTTTATCTTCTGACTCTGCACTCTTGATTCAAGATGAGGAGAAGTGTGGAAGTACAAAGCCCCAAATCTGATGATCTTGGCCTATTCCTATCAAATCACAAAGTCAGGCAACAGCCCTTGAATTTGAGCCCCAAAGTAATCTCAAACAGTTTTAAACAACCTTGAACAGCCCTGAAGTTCCAAGCTACTAGGTAGCGCAGCACCCCATGCAACTCGCAGAAAGCTTGCAGTACTAATTCTCATCCAAATAAAATGCTCAGAGGCTGGCTATGCAAAAGTATGCTGAGGACTGTCGGTCCGTAAGTGAAGAGAAGATTGATACCAACGAAAAGGAATCAGAAAAAATCAGTGGAAATCATGCCAAGAGATAATACATGTGAAATCAGTGCAGGTTGACCTATGTAGAATGGGACTCAAAAGCCTCCGTTGCAAGAACCCCCCTGGACAAAAGCAAGCAAACAGGTGGGAGACGAATGGGGAAACAAATCCAAAATCCTCCTTAACAAGCGCCCGAGTTGCTAAGGAGACGAGTGAGAACAAGTCGGAAACGAAGACAAGGTGGGAAAAGACAGCCCCCCTGCAAGGAAAGAAGTGAGAAAAGTCGGGGATCCATGAGAATCCACGGGAATCCACTGGAATCCTCTTGGAGATCGAAAATTGTGCACCCCAGAAACGCTGAAAGTTCGGTGTTTGGGGGCCGCCACCGCCGAGGACTCAGCTCCTGCACTTGGACGTCCGGGACCTCCACCACCTGCTCATGGACTTCGCCTCAAAGCTCCGACATCTAAAGCAACTCCCAAGATGTTTGTTCAACGGGAGACATCTACTGGTTATAACTACTGGTTATCACTATACAACTACTACTGGTTATCACTAATTACCTGTTATACATAACTACTTCTTGATTCTCACTTGATTATAGACTTACCCTGAATAAAACAGTTACAACTACCATCACGGATCATTGTCGTCCTTGAAATCATGGGTATTGTCATGATCACTATTACATACTACTGCTGTCAATACTGTAGATCTGCCATTCCTGGTTGGAGAGGATCGCTGGGAGCCATGGCAATCACAAAGAAGCCCTTGAGTATTTTGAGGTTTCTCAACATCATGGTGGTGGTGGTCGTGGTGGTGGTGGTGGTGGTGGTGGTGGTGGTGGTGGTGGTGGTGGCAGTGGTGGTGGTGAAGTAGAATCAACTTGTTCACCTTCATCCATGAACAGGAAAGACTAACACGCCATGGTGGGATGGTCGTTGTTTGCAGCATCTCTTAAGAAAAGTGGCCATTCACAAGCTGCTGCTTGTGCTCTTGGGTCACCTGTGCAGCACCATCAACTTCCCGTGTTCGACTGGTCAGAATTTCCGGCTGCCCTTGCTCTTTGCTCGCCATCACCATTGCGTGATGTTGAGTAACCGTGGCATTCTTGGTATCCTGAAGGAATGAAAAATTGCCAAGGAAAAGTTCTTGGAACTCTGTGAACTGTCAGTCACCGGAAATTGCGCAAGGGAAACCCACGCACAACAAATCCCAACTTGCAGAATATTTAGCCTTGAACACTGAAACAACTCACAAAAGCCATGGTGCGCTCAAGTTGCCATCTTTGATTGGCTCCCATTTCGAGGTGGTTGGCAGCCAAACACGTGAAAAGATGAAAACTCTTGAACACCTTGTCAGACCTTGTTATCATTGCTTATAGTCATAGTTCATTGATGTTAATTATTGGTTGATCGACAAAGAGTTCCACATTTCAAGTTCCACCGTCCCGTCCCGTCCTTGACCACTTTGCTTGGCATGGGAATTTGCCTCACAGATCCCAGGACCGGAGAAGCTGCTGAAGCTGGAGATCCTCCCGGCAAGCCCATGGTGGCTGGTGGTGTCGTGGGGGCGAAGCTCACCACCCGCGGGGTCACTGGTGCAGTGCCCATCAAAGGTGTAGCGCCCACCTGAGGCAGTGCCTAAGCGAATTCTTTGTGGCATATCTTTGTGACAATTTGTGAGACATGAAAAAGCACACGTACACAACAAGGATTGCCAAGATATCCATTGATCTCTTGTTAAAAAATGACTCCAATTGCAGGGAATAAGATCAGATAACCATGGACAACCTGTATTTGGCCCGCCCACCATTGTAGTGGGGGTCTCAGAAGACCGTGCCGGTGGTGTGGTGGCCATGGTTGCCATAGTCACGGTACGGGGCGGCGTGCCATATCCAACCAAGGGCTCTGAAGGTGACATTGCTCTTGCTGTCGCATCCAAGCCCAGTTCAGGGTTATTGGCCAGAAATGCCCCAGTCGTTATCGGTTCTGGAGAGGCAGGCTGAAAGCTGGAACAGGACTCTACGGCTGGAGCAGCATAAGTCATAGAAGGAACCTCATTGGTTGTATTGGAGTAGCTCGTGACAAAGGTGCTGGCCGGAGTTAGTTCCGCACTTGGCGCATAAGCCATCATCGGATGAGGATTGCTTCCTGGCACGTCGTATCTGGTCGACGGGGCCGAGTATGTCGTGCTGCCAAAGGGCATAGAAGCCGCAGCCATATTCAGGGACACAGCGGTCTCATAGCTGGTTGCAGGTACAATATTCTGGGTTGGAGGGACCTCATAGTTGGTCGAAGGCACGCTGTAAGAGGTCCCTGGGACCGAATAGCCTCCTGGCGGCAGCCCTGGCACTTCGAGAAAACGATGGCCCTCCATGGCGGCCCACAGCTGCTACATTGCAAGAATTACAGTATTTTGTTTGGTACTGATAGGCACTGATACGCTTCCCACATGGGCTGTTCAGTAGTCAGTCAAACAGTGTTGGCTTCATTGTTTCAAAATCTCATTTTCTGCCATTCTGTCCTCTTTCTACATCTCATGGTTCTGATATGTCACTACCAAAATCAAACTGGATGAGTGAAGAAACTTTGGGGAAATCCTTGTTCACGGCACATTTGTGAGTTCTCTGATGGATGCATTTCTCTACTATCAGCTGTGCCCATCGCGGTCAGATACATCAGGAGGTTCAACCAGTGGAAAACCCTACCCATGACAGTGACTGTATCAGTGGGTGCAACCAATAAGGATGGTTGAAGGCAAGAGCATGGTGTTACGTGGACAGGCGCTATGACCACCCTATCATTTGACAATGTCAACCCCTCGCTTCTTACAAAAGGCATATTCTACCCCTACCCAACAATCCCCTGCCAGAGACCAATTCAAAGCCCAACGAAGTTTCTGCAACACCTCCTCCAAAGGCAGGGACCTCTTTTTGCCAGCGTTTGTTTTTTCGCATTGAATTTGTTGAATTATCAATTTCAATACAATTTGATTGTGCAGGACAAGTCTGCAAAGATTTGTCCCATCGATTGGGAAATCATCTCTGATCGAGCCTCTCAGCCTTTTACTTTATTTTTTGCAAGCGTGAAACAGCAGAAATGAAGGCCAAACATCAACCATGACACCCTGTCGCCGTAACCCATGTGGTTTTGCCAGGAATTGTCCATAAAGATGCCACAAACCACCCAAAGCTACAATCAGTTGGAAAACACCCAGCCGGTCAGAACCTTACGAAGCAAATGCAGGTGAAAACATGTTTGATTGCCGCGGCCCTTTTCAATGCAAATCAGGAGACGGATGGCAAGCAATCACCATGAAGGAAAAAATTGGACATCAAACATGATCAAGAATCTGTTTGTGGACACCTCGTGGTGAACTCCGCTAGTCAAGCTTTCAAACATTGCCAAATGTGCATGAACAGGAGGCACATCAACACTGCTAAGATCACCCAAGTCCAAACTGCAAAACCATCACCGTACGTGTTCCCATGGAAAGACCCACAAGTCTGGCACTGAAGACACCAGTTTGGCATGTTTCTTCATCCACGTTCGTGAAACAGTTTAGACTTCAGCGAGTTCATCAAACAAACAATGCAATGTTAAACTGAATATACCAGCCTACACTACGACGCGTGGAGTGGGGAGATGAGAGAGTGGACAAACGCCAACCTTTGTATCAAACCTGGCCGCAGTCAAAGGTCCACTTTCACCGGAGTCACAACACGAAGCCAACACAAGCCAGAATATATGCCACCCACCCACCCACCCACTACACACTGCTACGTATAGGTACACAGGGCACGCCCAGTGAAACCTACACTACGATGCGTGGAGTGGGGAGATGAGAGAGTGGACAAACGCCAACCTTTGTATCAAACCTGGCCGCAGTCACCTGAAGTTGCAAACCGTTCGCCAAAGGAAAAATTCGATCGGACGACATGAAAAACATCGGAACGAACATCACTGTCAACTGCACTGCACTGGCTGCTAGGCGCACAACTTTTTCACAAGTGGACGTCACCTGCGGTGAGTTCACCAAGGTGTCCTGGTGTAGCCAAAGCTGTAGACACCAAGCCAAGCTGTCGCAACGCTCAGAGAATTGCATTGTAATCACCAAATCCAGAGTATTGTAACTGCTCTGAAGATCAAAGCACCCACCGAAGCGAAAGAGCTGTTGCAAGCAGAAGCAACCCCTACCAAGGGGTCTTGTCAAATTTCCTTTTGCCACGTGTGAGTCCATGTCCCTGCAAGGACTTCGCAGCAGCCTTTGCTTCAGAGAACTGCACCTGAGTGTCCCACAACTTATGCAGCAAGGTGAGTGGAAGATCACTGTAGGACAAAGGTAACCTCCTTGAAGAATCAACAGAAGAAAAATCTTTATTGGTTAAAGCATCGGCAATCACATTCTCTTCACGCGGCCTCCACTTCAACCGGAGCCCCAACTTGCATCTGGACAGAAGGGCTGAAAGTTGCATGTTGATCAACATCAAAGGCCATTTCGTCGTAGCACGTTTCTGAGAAAGGAATTGATTGCTCTGGTTATCAGTCCCTGCAGAGAGAAAGATTTCTGCTGTCTTCCGGGAGCGTCCAACATCCAGCCAACCGAAAACGAAGAGAGCCGCAAGTGTAGCCAGAAGTTCTGCAGACGCTGAAGCCCATTGTGCACCTTTGTCTCCTTTGAAAAGATACGGCGCTTCGGCCGGCTCAATCTCCAGTGAGAACCACCGACCTGTTGCAAGCTCCCATCCAGCCAAAACCACGATGTCATCTGTGCACTTGGCATCTGTGCGAAAAGCCTCCCCAGTATAGTGCACCGGTCTCACCACTGAGACCAAGTAATTTTCAACGACCAGTTCGTCAAGAATGTAAAGAAGAGTGAGAATGACCGTCTCCGGGAGTTTACCAACAGTACTGGAAGAGACCGCAGCCGACCATGAATACAAGGGGGAGAGATGAGGCTTCATCCATACCAACAATTGCGAGACAAAACCAAGCCGTCCCAGAAACTCAGCGAAGTCACGAGTCACAACTACAAACTTCTTATCAGCGGCCGACCTGATCCAAGCGGAAAGCCAATCCCCCCATTTCAACGACACTCCAACTTCACCAAGGTCATACCTCATCTGAAAGCCCACAAACTCGGAAGAAAATCCACCGCGGAATTTGTGATAAGCAAAAGGAGTACCGACCAGTTCGAATGCCAGCACCCACACCCAGAGATGTAGGTACTTCGAGGGTCCCACGAACACACCATGCAGGTCGTCAACATATACCATGTGTAGGAACCAACGCGTCGTCATCAAGTGCCCAACGAACCTGCCAACCAACGCGAAAAGCTTCGCCCACCAATAAGGCGCAGAGGATATACCAAATGTACCAACCCGATTGACCCACACAGTAGTGGAACTCGAATCTGCTCTGCATGCCATGAACGCCCAATCCGACTTCCTTATCTTCACCAGTCGATGCGCAGATGAAATATCCGCACAAACTGAAAATGGCGCTTCCTTGGACTCAAGGGCCTCCCTGACAACAGCAGCAACTTCTGGTGGACCTGGGCACTGTAGTTGATCCCTATAAACAATTGAATTGTTCACCTTCACAGAATGAGTCCCGTCGTGAAGAGGCCGCACCGTGCCATCTGGCTTCTTGATCGCAGCCATTGAAGCAACCCTAACACGATCCTCCCCAAACTCTGAAACCAAAGCAGAAAGCCTCGTGGGATACATCCGTCCAAGTTCCTCTTCTTTGCGGAACTTGGCCTCCAACTCAGCAGACGACAACTGGGCAGAAGCATAGTTGTCAGCAATAGGATTGAATTCAGAGTCGTCCAGTTTCCTGTGGACCATCTTCACCGGGAACACCTGAGGGGATCGAGGCAGAGGCGCATCGACACCTAAGGGCACACCTGTGGCAAAGCTGTCCTGGTCGTCCACCAAAGAAGACACATCAGGATCCTCAAAGACTGCTAACCATTGAGATAGGCCCCTCAACAAGAATGGCTGTCCTTCATCGATCACCACTGAATCCACACTGTCACGCAACAACGAAGCCCAGTCTCTACGCAGTTTGTCCATTGCCTCCAAGGAAAAGGGAGAGCCTTCGATACGACCCGTGACCAGCTGGAAAGCTGCAAGCTTCAAATCACCAAACGTGTTGAGCACTACCTGTTCCAAAAGCTTGTAAGTGTCTGCAGCAAGTCGTTTCATCTCCGCAGAACGTCGTCCTAGCCAGCGGCGACCAACGAGTAGGAGAGCAAAGCCCGAATCCATAAATGAAAGGACGCTCCTTACCATCCCATTCCACCAAGATAGGATGGCCCCTGTTGCAACACGCAGGCATGTCAAACTCCGAATCATCCAAGTCAACATCTGCTGTTGTATTCAAACCAGCTGCACCTGACCCTGTACCAGTTGATGTTGTACCCACGTCGACACCATTGCCATGAGAATCTGAGTGCCCACTAGGCCGCGCACCAGAATCACCCGGGGACCCCGAAGGCCGCGCACCGGGATCATCTGGCGACCCTGCAGGTTTAGCACGAGAAGAATCGAGAGTACCACTGTGCATGACATTATTACCCCCCTTTCCGCAGGACGAATGCCATGAGAAGATAATGTCAGCTAAAAATTCGCAAAGACCTGGAGGGTACGAAGCACTTGGACTGGTGTTCCAACGCTCGGCTGTGCGGCCAATCAACTTGTGTTTATGAATGTGGCCGCACTTACGTGGCAATGGGCCACGATACACAGAAAACGTGTCAAAGCGAGGCATCCCATAATGGCATCGCTTGTCCTTCACATGTCGAGAGCACAGCAATCGAGTAGGCTTGGAAGTCAATGCTCCAAATTGGCATTGGTGTATTGCAAATGCGCGAGCCCCGGTATCAGCAATCAACGCCATGATCTCATCCCATTGCCAAATGGAACCAGGATGCTCACCGTCAACCTCGCCCAAATCTTCTGGGTGTTCAAACAGGAAAGAACCATCGGCCTGCACACAAATACGACAAGCCTGAATGCATTGCAAAATGAATGTGTTTGCCACCTCAACGATCTCTTGGTTCTTATGCGAAAGCCACGGAAAGCCTTTTGGCCACGAGCGATTTCGAAGAGGCCGTGGCCCAGGATGTTTGCGCCACTGATACCTGGCACGAGAAAAGGTGTTGCAGGGAGGTGACACTATCAGAAACCATCGCCCATTGCGCAGCTTAGCAAAAATATCCTCCCATAACGAATCACTTGTGAGGTCATGATGAGGATCACGTTCAATGTCGAATTCAAGAAGACAAAGCTCGAAGGCACCTTCAGATTCAAGTTTCCTAAGGAATGTACCCACATCTGAATGCCTCCGTTTCCCGGCAAAAAGATACAACACATGCAGTTTCTTTGGAGGCCCTTTCCCAGCACCGGGAGACTGGGAATCGCCGTTCCTTCAAGCACCACCCATGAGCTCTTTGTGCTTGCATGCCGGATGATCATCATAGCAACCCTTGACCCGGCACTGATGCACTCTGCCGCACTTGCCATCACAATCACCACCTGAATTGTAGTTGAAACAAAGTTCCCGATTGTCAGGCGTTCTCCAAACCAATGTCAACCCAACAAACTCTTTGCGGAACTTGCCCTTGCCCTTGCCTTTGCCTTTGGGCCCTGACCCCTTGTATGGACCCTTCGAATTGGGCCGTTGCCACTTGCTCTGAGGAGGAGGCTGCACACTTGAAGAACCGGCACCTGAACCTGATCCAGGCAACAACGCAGATCGCAATGCAATGGGAGTAGTAAAGAAAGCTTCCTTCAAGTCTGCATCTTTGGTCACAATGCGAAGAGCGTCTCCCAAGTTTTCACCCTGATTCACAACCAACTTGAAAGCTTCTTCGCGCAACTTGTGCTCGTAATGAAGCACAATCCCCCAATCTGGACGAACACGCTGCTGGGCATCACCTGAAAGAGTGGGAATCTGCAGCCCATACACACGCTCCCCAAGGATGTAATCAGCAAACTTGTTGAAAGGATCCATTGTCAAATTGTGCATTTGGATTTGTACCTGGCAGCCATACATAGCCACGCATTGGCCTCCACTCGAATCACACGCCTGTACTCCTCCGTGTTGCTAGGCATCTTGGTCTTCACTTTTGTACGGGTTACGCGCACATGTCCAGAAGAATCCAACGACGATTGCAAAGATGATGTAGTGGAATCTTTCTTGCTAGTGATTTGATCAAGGGATGCGGCAACTGGTTCATTCGATTCAGTTTCTTCTGCCTTAACAGAAAGATAATCAGCACTTGGAGACTCGAACTCAGCCAATGGCCCATAGATGGCCTCCACTGCACGCACCATTGCTTGTCGCTCGTGCGTTTGGAGCTGCCTAGCCTGACCTGTCACTTTTGCCTCAGCCCTGAGCTCCGTCTCTTTGCTTATGTATTCTTGAGCAGTTTCCCAAGCTGAGACCACCGCCGCCGTCTCAGCCCTTGCCAAAGCAGTGTCCTGAGGAATGGCGAAGTCCTGAAGGCAGCACCTACGGATCTCAGCACGGGTGTCACCCAAAGCACGAAACTTCCTCACGCTGCTGTAGTGTCGGCAAATGGCATATTGTCCACCAATGGACACACCACAATCAGACAGTACGAACTGCAGATCTGAATCCATATTGGCAGTGATATGTTCTTTCATCTCTTCGTCTGTCAAAGCAAGTCCAGCCATTGCTACAACTACCAGGCGGCCAGAGCCCTTTGCCTGCCAAAGCTACACTGGATATCTGAATCCACTTAGGGCCAAAACCCTTCCACGAGACCTGAGTCCTCAAGGTGGTTCACACAAGATTGATCAAACAATCGCAGACTGAGTTGATGAATGCCAAATCCAAACGCAAACTGTCAAAACAGTGTCCATGAAAGGGCCCATTTTGGGCTCCAATAACCCCATATAGGCCAAACATTGGCCCAGACTAGCTCAAAATAACCCCAACAAAGGGATTGATATGGGCCAATTTCAACCCAGACCTAGCGATTCCTTGGGTCTGGGTTCGTTTGTTGAGGTTATGTTCGGCCAATTTCAACCCAGACCCAGCGATTCCTTGGGTCTGAGTTCGTTTGCTAGGGCTATGTCTGTTCATAAACGGTCAAGATAGGCCCATGAAGGGGATTTAACGCGCAGGGAAACCGGTAACGGCGCCCCATGAACATGCAGACTGTCACAACAGTAGCAAATACACCGTATCCATGGAAAGTAAAAGGGGGGGATCCAGTCCTGAGTTCAGTGATGGTGCCCAATTCAACGCACAAGCAGTCACAACAATTGCATAAACACCATATCCACAACTTAGGTAGCACAATCACAGTCAAAGGATGAAAGCAATGCCAAGTTAGAAGCAAACTGTCAGAACAGTAGCACATCTCCCCCTATCCATCAATTGCAAAGATTGGCAATTCAAGTGAAATGACATGAAACACCAAGGTAACAAACACTGAAACGCGATTGGTTTTCACACAAGATCTTCCTCGTGCGACGCACTGTCAGTGGAAGAGGAGGATGCCGTCGAACTGGACTCATCTTGCACCTGCTTGCCAATACCTTCAAGCATCTTCTTCTTACAAGCTCTGCAAGTGGAATCGAAATCTTCATTGGAAATTTGATTGAGCAGCCTAACTTCCATGCAATTCACAGGCTTCACGAAGCATCCTGAAAGATGCAGCCTGCGATGACCAGTCCTGCGGGATGTGGTAACGAAGTAGTCATAGGAAGCTGCAGCCTCATCATCATGTACCGGCTTGGGTAGCTGTTCAACCTTCTCCTGAAGCGCAAACGCATCATCTGCCTCAGCTTCTTGAAGGATGAACCAATCATCATCTTGGATCTCCATAGTAGGATACACTCCACCCAAGCAGTTCTTCCCCGAAATGTTGGTCATAATGGTAAGCCGCTTCCTCACTCGACCTGGGTCCATTGACATCCTCTGAGCCACTTCACAGATCGCTCCAATGGCCTCGTCTTCGAAGTACTGCTCATCACGCCCCTCGACCAAAGACTGATTAACTGCCTTCTGTATTTTGTACACCACCTGCCGTGAAGTCCGAATGTACTCCTCCGAGGAAGTCATACCCATGGCCCATCTACCAAGGTAAGCTCGCATGCCTTTGGTGAATCCAATGACTGCAGCAACTGAAGTGAGAAAGTTTCGAGGGCTATGTCCAGTGAAGAACGATTCCAACCCATCTGGCAGCAGCAAAAGCGGCCCCGAAATCTGCCACTCCAGTCCAACCTTCCGAGGCACACACAGCTGCGAAAGCAATTTCCCAATCAATGCAGAAACTGTCTCAGGTGTGGCATACTTCCTCCGAGGACGTGCCCAATCTGAGTTGGGAAGCATCACCAAGTAATCACGTTTGTAAGAGAAAGGATCATTCTCCCAAAGTTGGAACCCAATACCAAGCCAGTCTGAACCAGTCAATGAAACAGTGCGGAGTACATGTACCATGACCTCCTTCTGGGGTTTATCTGGCCCAGACGTCTTGGACTTCCCAAGGACAAGCTTCAATCCATAGTTCGATAGCGTGGTGCGACCAGGCAATACGGACTGCACATCATCACAACGCATAGCCCCCCATACCATCACCAACACAACCCATGCCAGAGCTCGCTTGTATGTAGGCGCCAACTCATCTACAACTGTGAGTTCAAGTGAGACCAACATCGAGACTGTATACATAGGGGCAGTCTGTTTCGGCTGTGCGTCTGCTGAGAGCTCCGCAGTCCATGACTTCACATGTCCTTGCCACAACGGATCCCTGGACAACCTTTCATCTTCCGGAATTCTGCCAACAGTCTCAAGCAGTTGCAATGCGATGTCAAATGAACTCGGAATAGTCTTACCACACCCTTCGTTGACACGATGTTGAATGTAATCAATGATATCCTTCAGTGCCCGTGGGAAGACATAACCTCTACGCAGTTCAATCCAAACTCTGAAAGGTCTCCAAGCTTTGTACCTGTTCTTCAGGGTTCCCGAGCGCCGAGCTGCAAACAAGTGTAGCCATGCAGTACCTGTGTCATCCAGCGCATTGATCACCTGTACAATTGGCAACTGAGCTTCCTTGATCAAATTTGACAGCAAGATGATGTACTTCTGACGCTCTGCATTGAACCTCTGTGATCTTACATCTGCTGGCTCTTCTTTATACTTCTGCTGCTTCTTCTTCGATGACACTTCAAGCAAAAACCCGTATGAAGTCTTTGACAGTCGATCAAATGACTGCTGAACTGAAGGGGACTGAGTGCAAGGCAACCGGCACAAATTGGAATCAGCCATTGAACGCCTGATACGTTTGCACACCGCAGCCTGACCTTCCTGCCATACAAGCAAATTCGCAGCCACATCCATGAGTGTTTCCTCAACTGCATCAGGAAATCCTAGCCTCAAAAGTTCTACGCAGGACTCTTCATCATCAAAAGCAGCATGAAGTATGAGAGGGCTACTGAACACACGCTGAAAGTATGCAACAAATGCAGCATCCACATTAGGCCAGTTGCAGCCCATTGACACGCGTCCGAAAGTCGGAATCTACCGGCCCCAGACCCTTGCAAAACATTGCCCTTAGAGCCAGCATCTTGAGCCAAAATGGCGCATCCAACAAGCAAGTTCAAAGCGCAAGAACAACTGAAGGTGACAAGCTAAGAAGGACCACTTTCACCGGAGTCACAACACGAAGCCAACACAAGCCAGAATATATGCCACCCACCCACCCACCCACTACACACTGCTACGTATAGGTACACAGGGCACGCCCAGTGAAACATTCACCCCCCAAACAAATGTGAAAATCCAAGGATCAACTTCTGCGAACAGTTCAAACAAACTCTGTCCCAAGAGCCCCTTTATGGAAGTAGAGAGACCAGGTGGAGTGGAAGAATAAACAAGATTGAAGCCACTAACCCGAATGTTCACGCGCCTCGTGGTTCATGAATGTACGATAGGGGAAAAGAAGACGCTCCTGAATGTCAAAACCATGCTAGCATCTTCTTGGTTCTGGGGAACGCTCCTACAAATAAACTCTTGTGATTCTCTCTTGGTATGACCTCTTCTGGGACCCTTTTGTGGGGACAAATTCGGCAGGGCACTCTTGCAAGACATTATCTGTAGGACACTCTTGTAGGACACTCTTGTGGGACACTCTTGGTAAGATACTCTTGTGGGTACTGTGTGTAGGACTTTCTTGTGGTACAAACTTGGTGGGACACCCTTGGCACGACACTCTCTGTAGGATACTCCTGTGGGATACTCTTGGCAGCACTCTTGCAAGACAGCTCTTGTGGGACATTTTTGTACTACCCTCCCTGGAGGACTTTTGTTTGTCATTGGAGGACTCTCTTGGCAGGACATTTTTCTAGGACAATCATGTAACACATTTTTTGTGGGGCACTCTTGGCAGGACCCTCTTGCAACACACTCTCTGTTGGACACTTTTGTGGGACACTCTTGGCAAGACACTCTTGCAAGACACTTTTGTGGTACATCATTGTAAAACACTCTTCTCACGCATGTTTGAAGGACATCACCCCACACCAAACACCACACCACACGAAACACGACCTACCAAGACAAAATATACCAGAACAAAATGTACCAAGACAAAACGTACCAGAACAAAACGTACCAGAGCAAAACGTACCAGAGCAAAACGTACCAGAGCAAAACATCCCAGAGCAAAACGAAAATGTACCAACACAAAACATACCAAAATAAAACGTACCAGAGCAAAAACGTGCAACAGAAAAACGTACCAAGACAAAACGTACCAAGACCAAACTTACCAGAGAAAAACGCACCAAAACAAAACGTAGCACGATGTAGTACGGAGTACTGCAAAATATACCACTGTTACAATGCACTACCACGTACTACAACGTACTACAAGGTACTACAAGGTACTACAAGATACTACAACATACTACAACGTATTATACGGTACTACAACGTACTACAATTCATTACAAAAATTACAGGGTACTGCAAAATATGACAAAATACTACAAAAATTAAAAAACATACTGCAACGTATTACAAAAGATTACACAGTACTACAACGTACTCCACTGCAGTACAAAGCATTGTACGGTATTACAAAACATGAGCATGTACTACAAAAGAGCACAAAATATTACAAAATATTGCAAGGTAGTACAACGTTTTACAACGTACTACAACGTACTACAATGTATTGCAAAGAACGAGAAAATACCAAAACTTACAACAAAATATTACAAGGTACTAAAACGTAGTATAACGTGCTACAATGTATTACAACGCATTACAACGCACCACAAGGTACTACAACGTATTGCATAATATTACAACGAAAACAAAATGTATCAAAATACCACCAAATACATTGAAATTTTGCAAAATAATACAGCACAGTAAAACGAATTGAAAAATACAACAAAATATTATACAATGCAAACAAAATAAAAAAGAAATTGCAAATATTAGAAAAAATTGCTTTCAAAACAATTGAAAAAAAACACCACGTACTACAAAGTACGACAAAATGTTACAACGACTATCACGTACTACAACATGTTACAATTTATTGCAAAATATTGCAACGTACTAGTTCGAACGAATTCCGTTTCTGACTGTCATGTTGGTGACATCAACACTGTCCGATATAAAACAGAGCAATCTGATTTTTTGCAATTCTGTCGCGGTGGCTGGGCAAGGCCCGGTATGGGCCCTCAATAACAAATTAGCGTCACGTTAGGAATGAAGGTACCCTACTTTCCGCTATTCCACAGGACTATGGAAAAATCTTGCTCGCGCCGCCGATTACTCTGAAAACTTTTACATGGTTTTTGAAGCTTGAAACAGCATTGATAAACGTGCAATTCGTTCGATCCGTCTCAATAAACAACTGAAAAATTACATGCTTTACATTGCTCCTCCGCTCCTCCGCAAATCTTCCCAAGAAAACACGAAATTAGCTTGGAAAGCAGTCTATCTGGACACATAATGACTTGTGTTTCGCGCACAAGAGGCATTACCCGGAAAAAAAAGGAATTTTCATATTGGCGAAACTAGCGGAGGAGACTTTAAACTTCTCAGCGGATTGCTCATCTACATTGTTTTCCCCAAGCTAATTTCGTATTTGTTTGGGAAGACTTGCGGAGGAGAAGCGGAGGAGTGGTGCAAAACATGGAAATCTTCAGTTAATCATTCAGACAGCGCTATAACCATTGCCAACTTTATCGATGCTGTTTCAAGCTTCAAAAACGATGTATGATTCTTGAGACCAATCGGTGTACCCTCCAGTTTCAGACTTCAAGGTTTTGTAGCGTCCTGTATGAGCGAAACCAAAATGGTGTGCGAGAGCAGCGTGCCCAAAGGAGTTTTGGGCGCAAGCGTTCCAGCCTTCCCCAAACAACCAGAGACTTTTCCGGCGCAGTGTGTGCGCTGGAATCATACAGTCGCACGCGGCAAATCAAGCGGCGCAGGAGACTACTATTTCATCTGTGAGAGAGGCATAACTCTGACGCACGCAGGCGCGTCCGTAAGAAAATGAAGCCGTTCTAGCGCCACGGCAAGCATTTTCAGCTATATGTAAGCCAAAGTAGCTTTAGACGTCCTGATTTCACGCGCAAAATATTTCAATACGATTGCTTGCTTCAAAAAATTCATCCATGTGTCCATTTTGTATCGAGCCATTGCCTGCTACACCAAGCGTCGCACGTGACTCTCAATGTTTGGTTCTTGTTGTAAAATCACGCAAACAGGCGCTCACTCAGGGTCCTTCTTTGGGTCTCCTTTTTGACCCGAATCTTGGGGTCATCTTATTGCAAACAAATACGATTTTGCAATGGAAAATGACCCCGTTTTTGGAGTCACGCTGAAGCTCTGTTTTTCTGTCATTGGTGTGATTGGCGCTGGCAGCAAATTCCTTGCTAAAAGCTTCCAGTCTCCTTGGTTGAATTTTAATGAAGCTTGCATTCCCAAGAACATATCGATTTTGCCGGGCGCTGTGACTTAAAAGAATTTTTGAGCCATTCGCGCAACAAATACGCTAGGCGCGATGGCAAAATCATCCAAATCAATTGCTGCAAAGCATTGTCTGTCCAGGCAGCAAACCATTGCAGCGCTTAGGCGAAACATCGGTTCGAAGTGAACCATAAACTATCTGAACTTGTCAACAATAACAGTCGCACGCGGCAAATCAAGCGGCGCAGGAGACTACTATTTCATCTGTGAGAGAGGCTGAACTCCGTAAGAAAATGGAGCCGTTCTAGCGCCACGGCAAGCATTTTCAGCTATATGTAAGCCAAAGTAGCTTTAGACGTCCTGATTTCACGCGCAAAATATTTCAATACGATTGCTTGCTTCAAAAAATTCATCCATGTGTCCATTTTGTATCGAGCCATTGCCTGCTACACCAAGCGTCGCACGTGACTCTCAATGTTTGGTTCTTGTTGTAAAATCACGCAAACAGGCGCTCACCCAGGGTCCTTCTTTGGGTCTCCTTTTTGACCCCAATCTTGGGGTCATCTTATTGCAAACAAATACGATTTTGCAATGGAAAATGACCCCGTTTTTGGAGTCACGCTGAAGCTCTGTTTTTCTGTCGTTGGTGTGGTTGGCGCTGGCAGCAAATTCCTTGCTAAAAGCTTCCAGTCTCCTTGGTTGAATTTTAATGAAGCTTGCATTCCCAAGAACAAATCGATTTTGCTTTTTTTTTCCGCGTAGTGCCTATTGCACACGAAATGCAGGTCACTATATGTCCAGAAAGACTGCGAAAGAGATCCAAGGATCACCAATTAGAAGTAAGATGACCATTGAAAAAAACCAGAAACCAAGCAAACAGCGAACCCAAACAGAAACCAACCACCAAACCACCAAAGCAACCAGCCACCCCCAAACAAGAAAAGGTCATCTTACTTATCACACAAACTAACGTTGCACTAGGTGAAACGAGTGAAACTCCGCACTCACGCATCTCAGAAGTCAATCAACCGGGCATCATCGTCTTGTGAAGAGATCGCCTTCTCTCTTCATCAGTAGCATCCCATGGCCAGCCACAAGTCCATGGTACAATCAGCCAGTATGTGACCTCTGAAGGAAGCTGTCAATAAAAATGACTCTCACAACTGCAGCTTCGTGCAATTCAATGAAAGCAACCTGTGGACGTACTGACAGCCAGAATGCGAAGATATAAAGCAGACCCGTAATCTGCACCACAAAACGAAAAAAGCGAGAGGGGGGCCCCAGCCCCCCCAAAAAATCACGGAGCGAATCACACATCGAAAGCCCAGCACCAGAGGTGCTGCCCCGGTACGAAGAGTACCATTATTGAGAACAAATCGATTTTGCCGGGCGCTGTGACTTAAAAGAATTTTTGGGCCATTCGCGCAACAAATACGCTAGGCGCGATGGCAAAATCATCCAAATCAATTGCTGCAAAGCATTGTCTGTCCAGGCAGCAAACCATTGCAGCGCTTAGGCGAAACATCGGTTCGAAGTGAACCATAAACTATCTGAACTTGTCAACAATAACAATCGCACGCGGCAAATCAAGCGGCGCAGGAGACTACTATTTCATCTGTGAGAGAGGCTGAACTCTGACGCACGCGGGCGCGTCCGTAAGAAAATGAAGCCGTTCTAGCGCCACGGCAAGCATTTTCAGCTATATGTAAGCCAAAGTAGCTTTAGACGTCCTGATTTCACGCGCAAAATATTTCAATACGATTGCTTGCTTCAAAACATTCATCCATGTGTCCATTTTGTATCGAGCCATTGCCTGCTACACCAAGCGTCGCACGTGACTCTCAATGTTTTTTTTCTGCGAGAATGCCGCTTGTGCACTGGTGGCAGTGGTCAAGAAAGTCAAAATAAAGAAACTCAAAAATCCCAATCAATGAGAAAGCATTAACTAGCCTACAGTGAGACTACGAAAGACTGTACAAATTCGGCAAACGAAGTAAGAGTGCGATCTCAATTGTACTAAATAATATCTCCTGCAGCATTTCGTAAAAAATAAGCCAGAGAAGAAATCGCAATGCAGCATCTAAAAAAAGCCAAGAATACATTACTTCGAATGCAATATGGCCGCAAGCCAGCCAGATGAGACCCGCTTGCCAGATAATGCAACTCAAAGAAATCGTTAGCCAAAGGACCCTGCTCAGGAAACGGTGTAGAATTTTGCGACGTGAAAAAGAGCCACCTCTCGACATAAACGCCAAGAACGACAGCGAGGTCAACATTCGCAAACTTTCATTGGCGATAAAGGCCAAGTGCCTGTCCATGCTGGTGAAAAAGCCCAGTGTCGGGAAGCAGCGTGCACATGACTCTCAATGTTTGGTTCTTGTTGTAAAATCACGCAAACAGGCGCTCACTCAGGGTCCTTCTTTGGGTCTCCTTTTTGACCCCAATCTTGGGGTCATCTTATTGCAAACAAATACGATTTTGCAATGGAAAATGACCCCGTTCATGGACTCACGCTGAAGCTCTGTTTTTCTGTCGTTGGTGTGGTTGGCGCTGGCAGCAAATTCCTTGCTAAAAGCTTCCAGTCTCCTTGGTTGAATTTTAATGAAGCTTGCATTCCCAAGAACAAATCGAATTTGCCGGGCGCTGTGACTTAAAAGAATTTTTGAGCCATTCGCGCAACAAATACGCTAGGCGCGATGGCAAAATCATCCAAATCAATTGCTGCATCCAAATCAATTGCTGTAAAGCATTGTCTGTCCAGGCAGCAAACCATTGCAGAGGGTAGGCGAAACATCGGTTCGAAGTGAACCATAAACTAAATTTGAACTTGTCAACAAAAATTGATGAGACACTTTGACATGGGACCTTTAACGCCTTAGCTTTCACGACTCCGGGAAGAAAGTCGCGTTTGCTTGCTACAGATCAACCAAACCCACAGCGATGTCCAAGTCAGGAAAATGTCGCTCGAATTTCAAATTGTAAACAAATGGTAGAATTCCACTCCAAAGCAAAACTCAGGCGCGCTATGTTTCTTGGCAGGCGTCACAACAATATGAAACAATAATGAACCCAAGGCGCGACGAAATCTTGGATTTGATCGTTATTCCTCTTGATTGCCGAATAAAAAATCATTCAAAAATTAAATCATAAAGTCTGAGACTCAAGCTCTTTTGGACCTGAACAAATAGCGCTGACGTTTTCGCTGCCACCCGCTGAATTGTTTCGGTCCGGGTTTGGCCACTCCGTTTTATGAGCTCATTACTGAAGTCCCATGTGCGCGGCCCTTCTCAGTAGAAGTGAAAAAAATGGAGCCAGATTGTGAACCAAGGAAATGAAAATCCTGCGCATTCTTGAAGCTAGAGGACGCTAGAATTGGCTTCACATCTGGCCTTGGTTTCGGCTTTAAAAACATGGTGGTTTCTTTTTTTCACGCGTGGTTGCGCCGTTGTGACGCGGCGCCTCGGTCACAAGTACAAATTGCGAAGTGAAAAAGGAAGTGCCATAGACCATAGCAACCAAAAGGGGACCAAGAGAAACAAGCTAGAACCAGCAGAACAGCAAGAAACAAAACCACCCCCCCAAACCACCAAAGAAAAACAAGGTTAATAAGTGAAACGTCCGCTCTCACTCCGCTCAAATGTCGACTTGCATGAAGCCCCCTCTGGAAGTCCCCTTCAAGCCTTGAAGGTCTGAAGGATACTATCTTTTTGAGCTTTCGGATTCTTCCTGTGCCATGGCGTGCTACCAGGCTACCTGATCACATAGCCCTCGTCGCGAGGAAGCAATGAAAGCTAAATGGACTGTGGTCAGGCAACACATCTGCAGGGGGCCCTCGGGGAGACCTCTTGACTTTGCAAATTAAATGAAGCGGAGCGCCTGCTACATCATATCCTTTTCAGAAAGCAACTTGTTTAGCTGTATTCAAATGATGCAATTGATGCAAAATGTAACTTCATGGCACTTGCGGATGCTATTATTTATAGGAACACACGGAAGGCACATGAGAAGTGGTTTACATCATCGCTTGCGTTCTCAGAGGTTACAAGAAGCTGAAGAAGCTTGAAGAATGATGAAGATGACAAGGGTGGCTTTAAGGGGGGCTTCAAGGGGACTTCAGGCAGATCGAAGTCGGTATCATAACGGAGGACCAGCATTCGGCTGTGCCAGAAGATGTAAAAGATGCAAGAAGATGCCATGGCATCGCCTCCGCGCCGAAAGACCAGACTCCAGCGAGTCAAATCAGGGCCTACCTCTTTCTCTAAGCTCTTGTGGGGCTGAGTAAATAGCTGCGGCGATACACTGCCGAAACACGGCGTTATTGCCAATCGGCACCGCAGCCAGATTGGAGGACCTGTGCTCCAGGATATAAGGACGAGGTTGGAGGCCCCTAAGAGTCTGTCATCTCTTTTTTTTTTTGCTCGCCTGCATCGCCTTGGTAGCACTAAGCTAAGGTCGATAAGAAGCAGTGAAACCAAGTGAAACAAGTGAAACAAGGTGAAACTAAAAAGAAGCTTCGAAGCATTGAAGCGTAGAAGCAAACGAAGCAGGCAGTAAAACTGCGAAAATCATGTACATGCAATGAATTCCCCGCCTCACAAGTCCTCTGCATGTCACTACGCGTTAAGCAAGAAGCGTTGCAGTGGGTTCTGTGATAGCTAGCAAAGCTAGCTTGTGCGTAGCTCCTCGCTGTGTGCATCGACCAATTCGGCGGAAAATTGTGATGCTGTTTGTCAGAGTTGCGGTCGGTCGTATCTGTTGCTGATGTGTCATGTGATACATCTGTCCAGAAATCGCGCAAAGAGTCTGATGCAGAGAATTTGTAGACTCGCCGTAACAAGAATGCCAAAGCGAGCTGATAAGCCGTGAACAAAACCCCCAAATGGTTGGCTGGCTCAGGGAGCCATGTGTTATCTGGGGGTGACATCCTCCAGAGCCGATAGCTCCAGAGTTCGTGGGCTAGCAGTGCCCAGAGATTATGGGGAGACACCGTCAAGGGGCGAACCAGACCTGTTCACACTAAGGCCAGACGGTCAGTTTCACCGAAGTTACTACCTACTGGTGAGGCCAGGGTGTGAAACTGGTTGGTTCAGCGCCTTGTCGAAGTATCTCAACCCGTGGTGCATGACCACAGCAGCTTCGGAGTTGCTCTCAGTCTTTGGATGTATATGTTTGCAATTGACTCCAGATTGTGATTCAAGTCTGCTGGGGTTCCCGGGTATCAATCGATTAGGGAGGAAGAAAGAGGAAAAGAGAGAAACGAGTTAGTTGGCTTCAGACGCGTGTCAGGATTGTCCATGCCGCTTTTCTTGCCTCGGGCATGGGTGTGAAAGAGACAAATTCGAAGCCACTGGTGGAGAACTACATGCACTGGCCGATGACGGGTGCAGTCTCAGCTCACCCAGTGATATGCATCCCCAATGAAATCGCGAGGGCAAAAGGTGTGAAAGAGACAGACTCAAAGCCACTGGTGGAGAACTACATGCACTGGCCGTTGACGGGTGCAGTCTCAGCCCACCCAGTGATATGGCAAATAGGAGGGACGGTCGCGACAAATCACCTAAGCAGGTGAGATGTAGCAACACGTCACGGCAGGGCAATTGACGATGAGAATGCCCGCTTAATGCCATATATCACATACTGATGTCAAGGAAAAACTCTGCTGCCACTAGGGGCTTGGAAAAGCCAGAAAGGAAGAAGGTGAATAGCTCTTCGTCTCTCCCCGAAGGTACATAGAACCGGAGCTCTTACCCCCGTCCTTTCAATGGCTTTGCCAAATCCCAAGGGCCCATATGCGAGGCATTGCAGATAGGGGCACGGGCGAGTTCCATGCGCGGCCGAGCCCGTAGGGCTGAGGTACACGGCTACAGTGAAACAGCTGCGGGAAAGAAGGGGAGGAAGGAGAGAGAAGAGAAGGAGGCAGGGGAGATAGGAAGAGAAGAAGGGGAAGAGAAGCAAGCTAGGCAGTGTCAGGCGGCTTGTGGCGGAGCTACAGTATCTACGCCGCTTTCTTGCCTCTATTCGTCGGAGGTTGTGTGGTGCGACGTAGCTGTCAGCTTTATACATCTCTTGATCCTCCGGGAATTGCACGCTTGGAAAAAGCTGACGTTTAAGCTGTAAGAACTTATTAACAAAGGTTTGGCGCGCTTCCTTGGGCACAGTGGATCTTGGGACGGCCCCGACTCCACCATCATACGGGCACTTTTGGGCTCCTTGGACCCACTCTTGGAGTTGTGCTTGTGGGACATCGAATGCTTTGAAGTCTGACGCAAAGATGGGGCCAAAGAAGCCGCGGGAAGTGGTGGGGGCTGTTTTAGAGTGCGAAAGATAGCGCCGAATGCCATCCAAGAGTCGATCATCTAAAGGACCAACTGTGCGTTGTCTGTGATGGAGAGTTTCAGGATCTGCCACTAGGTGGAAGGGAGCAGAGGTCAAGCAGTGTTCCGGTCTGATCTTGCCATCTTCGGGCTTTGCTTTAGGAGGAACTCTGAGGAACTTCGTTCAAGAAATCCTAGAGTTCAAACAGCTCCAAAGAAAAAACTTCAAATTCTATTCAGAAGTTGAAGTTGAAAAAGAAACCTTCCGTTCATCATCGAAGTCAGCCGCAGTTCACCAGAGCTATCCATCATCATGATATCCAGCATTCCCAGTTTCCAAAGCAGCAAATTGTTTGTGAAATCCATCATAGCCGTACCATCTTGGCCTGGATAGAGAAGCGGACAGAGTCATGTGCAGGCAGAATCTTGGTAGCCATGTGAACATGTAAAAACCCTTCGACAAAAAGGGTATCAAAGCCATCCAAAGGATCAAGCTGAGTGAGATCAGCTGGGATTACACCTGTCGCAAGCTCTAAGGTGTGACCCAGGGAATCA
>VSDK01004402.1:389200-408962 GCA_009767595.1 Symbiodinium kawagutii | reverse complement strand
AGGGCGTATGGATGCGGCCCAACGTGGCCTTGGTCAGCACTTGATGCTTGCCGGAGCTGCCAGGAAGGTTTTCAGGGCGGTCAAACGGAAGGATTGAAAGCGTTTAAATCACAGTTTGAGGCTTGGCCGTGGCCCTGGTGGGCAACAAAGCTGCCAGGAGACGCCAAAGTTCGATGCTTGGCCGTGGCCTTGGTGGCGTTTGATGCTTGCCCGAGCTGCCAGGAAGGTTTTCAGGGCGGCCAAACGGAAGGATTGAAAGCGTTTAAATCACAGTTTGAGGCTTGGCCGTGGCCCTGGTGGGCAACAAAGCTGCCAGGAGACGCCAAGCGCAAGGATCTGGTGGCCAACACAACTGCCCAAAAGCGTATGGATGCGGCCAAACGTGGCCTTGGTCGGCATTTGATGCTTGCCCGAGCTGCCAGGAAGGTTTTCAGGGCGGCCAAACGGAAGGATTGAAAGCGTTTAAATCACAGTTTGAAGCTTGGCCGTGGCCCTGGTGGGCAACAAAGCTGCCAGGAGACGCCAAAGTTCGATGCTTGGCCGTGGCCTTGGTGGCATTTGATGCTTGCCCGAGCTGCCAGGAAGGTTTTCAGGGCGGCCAAACGGAAGGATTGAAAGCGTTTAAATCACAGTTTGAGGCTTGGTAGTGGCCCTGGTGGGCAACAAAGCTGCCACGAGACGCCAAGCGCAAGGATCTGGTGGCCAACACAACTGCCCAAAAGCGTATGGATGCGGCCAAACGTGGCCTTGGTCGGCATTTGATGCTTGCCCCAGCTGCCAGGAAGGAGTGAGGTTCACGCCTACGGCGGTCCCAGGCGCCGCCCCTGCCTTGGCGTAGGCAGGGGTCGGCGGATATCTTCTAACGACTAACAATGGTTAGATAGGGGAGAATCACCAACAGTAATGGTTTAGCAACTACTATATGGTGGTTTCTCAAGTCATAGGGTACCCCAAAAATGGTTGGTTCATTACCATAAATGGGTGATAAACTGGATGATTTGGGGGTACTCTTATTTTAAGAAACACCCAAGGCGTATATCTTTCAAGTATCATCACAGATGTTATAGATATGGTCATTCATAAATTGCATCGTAGATATCTTAGCATATATACATAGTACCACGAAGTAGGTGTACTTAAACAGTATTAGCGTTAGACTTGTCATCCAACCAGCATAACAATCATCCATCATGAAAAGTCATAGTCGGTCAACAAGCTACCTAGTCAATCCTCAATAGAAAACCATGCATTTCTGGTTTTCTGGGGACGTCAAGGCACCAAACAAGCTGCAACAGCATCACATTGAAATTGCGCCCAGCTAATAGTGATCTGCACTTATTTGGGTATAAGTCACCAGTATCATGATTGCCATGCCGATGTCCGATAAATCCAGCAGTGTCAACCATGAAGCCACATCATAGGACCGAAAGGACCAGCAGCGTTCCCTTGAGGAAACAAAGCTTGGTTGTGCCAACTGAACATGTCACCATTGGTGCAGCTCAGAACGAGGTGTTTCAGAAGAAAAATCAAAGAGATTGAGGGAGATTGGATCCTCAAAGGCTTGTGTTGCTACCTGACTAGGATCAGCGGTGAACCAACTTGACTTGAGGGGTTCGTACCCTTGTTATTGTTTGGTTACCACCACTAATTACAATCATTACGATGGACTAAATGGTCCACCGATCTCTTCTCGAACTATAAATGTCTAGGTGGTGGTTTTTAACGTTTCTATCTTCCGCAATGTCTTACCAGCTATGGTTGGTTGGTTGACTTGCGCGCCTTTTTTGCATGGGTGGTTCAACCGCCGATGTGGATGATGGACCATGGATGTTTAAGTGGCAAATCGGGATTTCTGGGTCACTCACCACATGATCATTATCAACCATTATTAAAATATATAACCATTCTTAATGACAAATCAAGACTTGCAGGTCACCATTTGTGAATCCTTCGCGGCTCCGTTCCCGGGTGTCAAGGCAACAAGTGCAGCCGACCGCAGCGGTCATGGCGAACTCTTGCCTGGATTGCACGCGTGCGACTCGACAGCGATATCGATGCACTGGCGGATTTTCCAGGGTTTTCCCTACAAAAAATGGTGATTTTCTCCAATACCGTGTTAGTTTACCAGAGGGTACTTATAAATGATGGGTTTATAAAATTTGGGAATCTCAAAAAATGGTTGGTTTTAAATAGCACCTCATGATTATTTAGTGCTTCTTATCATTCGTTATCGATGGTTAGCTATAACGATTCAGTTATGGTTGCATAATCATCAGTAATCATGCATCAAGCAAATAATCACCCAGATGAATGGTTGATGGATGGTTACTGGTTGGTTAAGGGTTGGTTAATGGTTGGTTAAGGGTTATCCAACCCTTCAAACCACCCAAGCACTCAATCCACCATTCACGGCCCCGAGGCAAGGCTATGACTGGCAGAACTGGTTTGGGGAACGCTTCCCCCGTGACGTGGTAGGCTGGAAAGCCCAGCCCGGCCCCCCCTTGGGAGCGGTTGAAGGAGGTACAGCATTGGACGCCGTTTGTGAGTTGCCCAGCTGCCATGATTGACTACTCTTTGTCTTTTTTGCATTGCGAAGCGCGTGTTTTGACAATGATTGTTAACAATGATATCACGCTGATTGAGCATTATTGGTTTTAAAGACTGTTATAATAGGAACAATGTTTGGTATAGCAAATATTGTTGACAATGGTAGAACCATGGTCATACTTTATTGCACTGCTTTTGAGGATTGTAAAATTGCAGCGGTTGTCAACAATGATTGTAAGTCATATTGACCATTTTCTATAACCCCTACTATTACCAGTGCTATAGACACTCTTAACCATACCTTGTTTACTAATGACAATGTTCATTGCCGCATTGATGCATCGATAGGTGTTTCCAATGTGTAGAACCTTTTTCCTGATAATGTTTGATACATATGTGCGTCAATGACTTGTTTGTGCGTAGCATAGCGTATTTTGAAGTATTTCTGAACTAGTGTGTGGTTTCAAACATGGTTCTCCATATTAAGAATCGTTGGTTGGTTGACTATTTTTTCATAGGGGTTGAAACCACCAACTGGTGAATCTGTAGTTTCAAGTAGTTCACAGCTTTTGTCTCGTATAGTCAGTTTCACATGGGTTCTATATTGGGGACAAAGATCGCAGCTGATACATCCGCCGATTACTAGTTGATATGAATTAGTGCCACGATTAATTAACCAGTCTGTCAATTAGCCTTTAAACATCCCGAAACATTAGACCATTAACCACTAGTAGTCATTCGCAATCAATGCAGGTCAGAAATCATTCTGCCACCCCTCGCAGTTGGGATTCATCACTGTGCAATCTCCAGTCGTTCATGTTTTTCGGGATGCGGCAACTGCTTAGGTCACAGGTACCCAATACGAATTCATGGCATGTCACTGGAGGGGACGAGGATGGCGTGAGCCTGGCCCCTCAGCCGAATGGTCCAGGGAATTGGCTCAAGGCTTGACCTATTCATCCGGCTCTGCCCGTGATCGAATCGGTTCGTGCCGTTGACGCGATGGAAGTGGCAGAAGCAGTGTCATGTTTCACTGACGAACAGCTCCACATCATCCCGCAGCATGTAAGGGGGCAAGGAGTTTCCGCAGTAGCCGTGGAATTCCAGGCCAGCCCTAGCACCTGGGCCGCACCACGTGAAACCATGGACCGAAAACCGTTGATGTATTTCTTGGGCGGTTAATTAACGCTTGACTATAGGGGCTAACAACACAGAATGAAAGATCACGTAATGGTGGTTGATGATGATGGTGGTGATGATGATGATGATGATGATGGTGGTGATGATGATGATGATGGTGATGATGATGATGATGATGATGATTCCCACCAAAAATCAATATTGGGTTGGCAACCATACCTGGGGACCATGGCTTGGCTTCCAATCAACATACGCTGGGGCAACCACCAACCAGGGATTGATGATTAGGGGGCAATGCTAAAGGAACTGGTTGGTTATAGTATCGTGGTTAATGATAGATACTGTGGTGAATGTTCGGAAAAACCACGTATCATCGTGGCTGATGATTGAAGAATGATTGATAATGGTTAATGATTGACAATGGTTAATCATTGATAGTGGCTAGTGATTGGTAATGGTTAATGATTGATAATGGTTAATGATTGATAATGGTTAATGATTGATAATGGTTAATGATTGATACTGATGGTGGTAATGATTCAACATACTGTTGAAGTATGATGGTTTGCAGTGGTTGGCACCCCTTAGAATACAGGTTAATGATGGCTGTTCACACCGGTGATCAAAGCGTCATTAAGCTCCTCTAGATAACTTGGGGTCAACAAGCGGGAACTGCTGCTAGATCTGAAGGTTCATTGCTTAAGTGCTCGACGAATGACCGATGCTGTTGGCAAACCAGAAACCATGGCTATTCATGGTGGCTGGGACTCAGCTAGGAAGCTGCCTAGGTCACATGGAGCTAGTCATGCGAAATTCAGGGGCATTTCCTACGGCCAATGAACTGATTAACCTTAGCGGCAACAGACACTGGCAAATGATATTATGTGGTCATAAATCGTTAGTGGTAAAAAATTGTTGCACTGATGTACCAAATGATCAATGGCAAATCCACACTTGCAGAGTGGTAGTCCTCAGTCATAAGTTGGTGAATACGCCAATTTGGCTATGATTATATCTACTAGAACTGGAAGTTGCCCTAGTGAATCAACCTAAGTGAACAGTCTCTGAACGGCACTGCACATGCCAGTGAACACTTCTGCAACCCGCCAGTTGACCTTGCCCTGTTCACTGGTTGTCAGTAGCCTCCAGCGAGCCATTCGACGGGTCAGCACTTGGATGTGCTGGGGTTAGAACTGGGAGGATAACCATGGTAAATAGCCCTATAAGCTGGCTGTTGGATGGGAGGTTGGTTGATCTGGATACGTCTTCACTGATCCAGTTCAATGCCATGCCTCACATGGTTACAAGTCAGAAAACGCAGAAAAAAGGCTGTTGGTTGGGAGGGAGCTAAGGAGCCCAAGATGGTGGTCAAGATCGGGCCCCAAATCATCCATTACGGTCCACCATTCCTGGTAGTAAAGCAACCAATTTTCCGGGTCCCCATTTTAAGAAACCGCCCAAGAGCCCTATTTCAGGTGGGTTTTCACCCTAAGAGCATGGTTCCCTTCGCAGCGCCCTGGGTGGGACGTTGCCCAGGCTGCGAAACCCAAGTGGAGTTGCCACTGAGCGGTCGTTTCGTGGGAAAGTGTTACAAGGCGACGGACCACGGGGGTCTGCGGATCAGGGAAATTCCAAGGGACTATCAGCGAACGATTTCGGCCGGGAACGGTTGTTGAACGACAGCATGAAAAAGTACTTCGGAATATGTGATTGTCGATCTATCCTGGGTTGAAACGAAAGTGGATCGTCACAGCCATTTCCAACATTTTCTTTCAAGTTGCTTCTTCTGTTAAAGTGTTGTCCATTGCGGAACGGAAGATGGTCCATTGCTATGATGAATTCCAAGTAAGTTTGTTTGGAGCCCTGTCGTCATGCTCATTTCTGCGGTCCGAGTTGGGTACTGTCATGATTCCCTGCAGGTCTAGATCTAGAGAGTCGGAATGGTTGTGAGTTTCCTGGTGGAACCTGCATGAGCAGTAATTAGTCCTGTGGGATAGCTCTAAAAGCATTGAGTAACATTGGCCCTTTGAGATTTCAGTAAAAGAAATGAGTCTATGACATGTCTCTTGCACAACTTGTTCAAAAATTGTCATCGCATTGCATGCTGCCGTTTCTTCAGCGGGTAAACAAGAGGTTGCATCATAAACCGGTTGAAGATTCGTTCACGCATAGCAGCCATTGCTGGCTTCCAACAAGTGAAAACCAACAGTTCCACCATCTCATAAAACAATTTGCTGGTGATTGCTGATTGCTGGTTTATCCAATTGTTAGAAACCAATCACCGGCAAAACCATTTAGGGAAACCCATAACGGCCGTCACACTATGCCGGTTGTGCTATATAAGGTATGACACCATCTGGGTTTCACCAGCATGGCAAGACGTCACAGTCAATCATGGTCAAGAGTCATCGATGAGTCATCATAGATGGCACTCCCTGGTGAGCAAATTTCCATCATAGAATCTTTGGGTAGCCATGGGTAGCCCCTTTCACAGCCTTTCACATGTGCCACAAATCATGGAAGCCGAAGCTCACGACCTCGACCAGGGCTTCAGCCACGATGGGCTCTCCCCCGGTCAGGTGCAAGGCCAAGCAGGTGATCCTCCAGCTGTAGCTTTGCACGAGTTTCAGATGCTCCAAGCTGCCCAGAGCTGTCCCAATGTCTTGCAGACCTTCGGCCTTTTCCGTGTGCCATCCTTATCTCAGATGCCGGGCTTTGATTCCAAAGTCGCAGATCAAAAGCATTGCGTTCTGCTGATGGAGAACTGCGACTACTCTTTACAGGACAGCAGATGCTGTGATGCTGCAGCTCTGGCTGGATTTTCACCTGGTGAGTTCATGGATGTAGGGCTGGTCACTTTGCCTCACCTTTCTGGTTTGCTGGGTTGATTGATCCATTGATTAGTTCATTGATGTTGCTTGATGTTGGGTGATTTTGAGGTTGGTGGATGTTGATTGATTGAGTGGCTTAACATTATGATGACATGTTGGGCTGACCATTGGTCGATGATCTGGCTGGTTTTTTCATGATCGTCACTGGTTTTCCATGATAGAACGGATAGTAATCCTGCCAACCGGAGCAATTGCAATGATCCGTTATTAGTAATCATAATAATTCATACTGAATAGAATAGTAATCATAGTATTTCACTGCAGTCGTTACTAATCAATGAATTTCCGTTATGGTTACAGTGAAATGGTAATCAAAGTAATTGCCAACAAGGATGCACAAGGCTGTGGAGGAAGTGAGGCTGAGATTGACCAAGCGATCCACTGGAATCTGAATGTTTGTTTCTTTGTATATCCGTTTGACTGGCCATTTATCTACGGATCAATGATCAATCTATCGATCTATTTATCTGTCTATCCATCCATCCATCCATCCATCCATCCATCCATCCATCCATCCATCCATCCATCCATCCATCCATCCTTCCAATTATCTATCTTCCCCCCTTTCGAACGTCGAAGAAGGTTTTTCCCTGCCTTAACATTTAAGTAGATTTGTCAGGCCCTTTTTAAGCCAGCGCATTGCAACCAGCCAGCAGCTATCTATCTTTCTATCTATTCATCTCCTACCATCTAGATACATTTCTCTCTCTCTCTTTTTCTCTCTCTTTCTATCTATATTTTCTAGTTGTTTATTAGGCATGTATCTATGTATCTATCCATCCATCTATCCACCACTCCATCTATCATCACCAATCTGTTTTCTATCTCTATCTTGCTATCTCTTTATCTCTGTCTCTCTTTGTTGCTATCTCCGAACAAAGCTCTGCTCCCAGACGGCCTTTGCCAGACAACTCAGCTGCTGCTCCACGAATCTAATCGCTTATTGGACCACAGTGCCATCACAAGGCAAGTACTCGACCAATTACTTGGTAGTTACTGACAGTATTCAACTACAAAGTGATGCCCTGCAGTGACTCTTAACTTTGCTTAGTTCACTAGGGTAGCTACCAAGATAATGGCACTTATAACTAGCTAGTTAAGAATCTTGTGAACCAACTTAAACTGGGGGCGTCATTTTGCACTGATCGGTCTTGATGCTTCATGGACCATTCTCACCCATCATCATCATCATCATCATCATCATCATCATCATCATCATCATCATCATCATCATCATCATCATAATCATCGCTCATGCCCGAGAGAGGACTTCGATTTCTTTCGCTTCACAGAATCGGAAGCTGCTTTCATTTGCCGTTCGGTATTGACGGCTCTATGCTACCTTCACAACATGAAGATGGTACATAGGGACGTGAAGCCGGGCAACATTCTGCTGAAAGATGGTGGCGGAAGAGTTGTGCTAGGAGCGAAACCTGGTGGGTGGGCCACAAAAAAACAAAAGTGGCCTAGATTCAGCTGCTGAGCATCAGCTTTTCAGAGACTGCAAGCTTGTTTCCGTCAACAGGGAGTGTTTAGTGCCCAAGTACACCCTGAAATTGTGAAACGGCACTCTGGCTTCCCCATTGGGTTAGGAGACTTTGGATTGGCGAGTTGGCTCCAAGACAAAGAAACCGTGCCAAACAACGGTTGTGGAACTCATGGCTTTTTGGCACCAGAGTGCTTGCAGCGAAAAGAATTCTGCAAGGCTTCAGACTTGTGACCCGGCATACCTTGAACAGTTCAAGTCCGGGGGCCCCCTGGGAGCAACTGGTCATTGACCCAAGCATTTCAGAAGTTGCCAGAGGCATTTGTATCAACAATATTATATGTAAAATGACGATATAAATCTATACATATATTATTTGTTGATATACCTGTTGGTAGATTACTATATAACACAAATGCTGTACCTGTTGTTTGCTTGTATGTTAGATGTGAATGTATCACTGATGGTCATGTCGGCTCACATGCCGCCAGTTCGAGCAGCACCCAGTTCAATCAATGGGAAAATCACGATCTGCACCCCAACTGCCGGATACCAACGGCCATGGCTCATGGAAAGCCATGGCTTAATAATCTCAAGCCAATTGCTTGCCATAAGTTTTTTTCATGGCAAACTATGGCTGTTTGGTTTGATTGACATCTTTTCCCCATGATTTGGGATGCTTGGTTGACTCATATTTTGGGACAAAACTCACCAAGCAGATGGTGAATCAAAGTCGTTGATAAGCGGTTTCTGAATGGTTGATGGTCACTGTCTAAGAGGGGATGGTTTTCAAACCAGCTGCTGATGCTTCGGCATGCTTCAGAGTTGCTGACGGTCCATGAATCCAGCCAAACACAAAACGTTTTAACATGGCTCACCTCAATGTCTTTCGACCTTTGCTCGCAGCCATAAAACCTTATCATTCCTTATCATGGACACATGAGAATCAAAATGAATCAAAGAGGTTCTGCTCGCAGCGAAGGTTTGCAGTGGGCTCGGTCTTGTACCAGCTGCTTTTTCGGACCTTTGCCTTTGTGAGAGATAGCGACGTCAAGACCGACATTGCCACCTATCTTGGGGATCTACCCCTCATTCCATGTGGAAGACCGGTGGGTGTCTTGCTTGGCACCAGAAACAACCAGACAGTTCAGAGTCAAAAAAAGTTTGGAAGGTTTTACTACCTTCTTTGTACTAGTACAAATGCTTGATATTGGACGATTGGGGGGTGTCCCCAGTAATTAAGATCTATTTAGAAACCACCATTTGGTTCGAAGGAACTGAACTCAACAGCGTAACTCGTCGACCGGCCCTTCGACACCGGTTTCGCTATACCAATGGGGATGTGGGAATTCTGTAACATGCGAAATACGGAGTGCTACCCTCTAGGGTAACTACCAGTTATAGTAGATTTAACTATGCTTAACAGGGCTCAACCAACTTGAAACTAGGGGGTACCACTCTGTACCGGTAGGGGATCTCCCAGGGTATCTTCTCAATTCCATCAGGGATCATTCTCAAACATCTCTGAGAATCTCTGAACATAGCATCGCTGAAGAATAGACCTTGCGTTTGTCACTAGCATTAACCGTCAACTGGCAGCATGGAGAATTCTGCAAAGGATGGGCCTGACTTGTATGTGATGCTTGCTGATTCTTGCTGTGACCCATGATGAGCTTGGAATCGCTTTGATATAGTACTGCTCAAACGTCGAGTTTGGTACCCCAAGGCGGATGCTTTCCTGGCGGAGGTATCAACAAGAATAGAATGCATCAAGAATACTGCAAGGCAAGGAAAGAATGAAGAAAGGATGGAAGGAAAGACAGAAGGAACGAAGGGACGAGAAGGAAACTAGAAGGATTGGAAGGGAGGGACCATCACCGTCACCATCATCACCACCACCACAACCATCGTCATCATCATCATCATCATCATGATCATCATCATCATCATCATCATCATCATCATCATCCTCATCATCATCGTCATCAGTACTACCACCACTATCATCGTCAATGAGCATCATCATCATCATCATCATCATCATCATCATCATCATCATCATCATCATCATCTTCATCATCATCATTATCATCATCATCAACATCAACAGCAACAAGAACAACAACGACGACGACGACGACAAGAAGAACAAGAAGAACAACAACACTGCGTTTGCCATTCAACTTCAATGATATTTATGCCTTAGGGCCCGTGCTGAATTCCAAGCCTATAAAAAAGTGTTATCAAATAATGTTTTTTGCTTGCAGGAATACAACCGACATCATTCTGTGGTACATCCACCCCTTTCTCCCAGACGCCCCGGCCCGATTACGATTTTTTGTTGCTGGCTAAACTTCATGATGCTGCTTGCCTACCATGACACGCCTGCTTTCTTTGATATCCCACTCCCTTTCCAAAAAAGTTGTGGCCATTGTTTGTATTGGCATCGATCGGCGTCTAAAAAGAACGCAAGCGAGGAATGACATGCCACCAAATTGTAGATTTTTCCTGCGATCTCGCCATTTCTTTGATACCCCACTGTTGAGAAGTTGGTTTGTCCTTAGAGCTTGCGTTTTGGGGTTTTCTCGAGCGGTAAAGTAATCCAAGAAATTTGATTGTTTATGCCTGTTAACTTTTTTTGATGGTGGCCTCCGGGATTTCCCGGACAGCTTCGGAAATCAGAAGGTGTTTTTGATACCACATATTTTTCTGTTTAATGATTAGCGGCATTTCTTGATGCGAAACAATGTGTCGTTTGATCCCGTACCCTGCTATCCCTGCCGCAGCAAGCGGAATAACCATTGCCGGCAAGTAATTGGTTCAATGATCAGGTCTTACATTAGGGGAAACCAATCACCATGCCATAGTATGGTTTGTATGGGATTGGACCAGCCCAATTGGATAGATGTGGACAGATAAACTGCTGTTTGTCCTCTTGGCGGTTTGACAAGCAGGGGGTTGACTTCAGGCGGTTGCCAGTCTACTCGGTTGATGTTGCTGCGCTTACTACACCCGCAAAATGCCAATCCGCTTCTCCACGTTGTTGAGAGGTACCTGTAGGGTTTCTAGGACCTAGGGATCATGACTCGCCCCGTTTTCACAATCAGATTGTGTAGGCAAATGCTGCGTTTAAAAGAAAGGCGTTTCATGCAAAATGATTTTTTCAAATAGATTTTTTCGAATAAATCAATATAAATGTGGAACCTTTTTAAAGTAGTTGGCTTCCCTGTGATCACACCCCTGGGTGTATCCATCACGGGAAGTGGTGAGTCATGAGCAATAGCCTATTCTCGACTGATTGCAATCCATGCATTACAGTTCGGTACGAGATCTCAGGCAAGTCAGAGGAAGCCTGTCATCTCATTCGCTGGCTGTTGGAAGCAAATCCTTCGGATCGGCCGACAGCTGCAAGTGCTTTGGACCATGTGTGGTTTCGCAAAGTCGTCGTCTCTTGGATGCGCAAAGATGCTGAGTTTGGATTATTGCAATTGATTGGATACTTTGGGGACCCTGAGCTGGGCCAGTTTGATGAAAGAAACCCTCCATGAGCTGCTCAAATTTTTGCCACGTCTTGGATGCCAAAATGATTCTTCTCTATGAAACTGTGCCCGTGACACCCTACCTCCAATGGAGACCTTCACCAATGCGTGGCGGCAGGACACCAAAGTGACCTTGAAGACCTTCCTTGCTGAGCAGCATCTGCGCAGCGAAGATGGCCTTGAGGAATGGCCTGTGGTACGTCACCAGGCCTTGCGCCGGTCAGAGCAAGAGTCCTCTCCCTCGGTGCAGGTGGGGCCTGGGGGCACCTACCTGGATCACGCACTAGACTTGGAGCACCCCAGGACCGACGAAAATTCCAAGCAATGTTTGTGTTTTCGCACCCTGGACTAGGCACTCTGTTGAAATCCAGCCACGGTGACATTGGGCAATGCCACTAATATGGCTGGGTTTCAGGCTGAACGCTGTCAGTGGAAGTTCTTTCTACATCAAAATTGTACAATTTTCGTGTGTTTCAATATGAGTTCAGCAACGGATTCGAAGTGGAATCAGCACATGTATCACGATAAGATTTAGATCTCCGTTGAGCTGACACATACGCCTTGCTAGAAGTGTTTACGTCCTGGTGTGGAATGGGTGTGGTGTTTTTCTTTTGGATGTCAAATTGTTACTGCACATTTTGTTCGCAAAACTGATTGATGGTCAACTAGGTTGATTTATGACTGATGCTTGAAATCAAACCTGACCACCACCGCCAGCGATGATGAAAGACTTGTTCTTTAGAAGATTCAGCAGCTAGGCTGATGACCATGAGGTCTATGATTTGTGTTTGAAACCTATCCAAACACTAGCACAGAAATGTCAAGTTCTACCACCGGAGAAGCGCAAAATAACTCGAAGCAAGGGCCACCTTGGACTCGGGAGTCTCCAAATACTGAATGTGATTTCAATATGATTCGTTTAAATTGAATCTCATATATGAATTCAATATGATTCATTTCAATATGATTCATTTGGAAATTCATACACTTTGATTTAATACTGGGAGTCGGCTAAACTTCATAATTCCGGGAGCACAAACAGTAACCGATTTGCTTCTCCTTGAGCTGGGAAGCTCACCTCCATTTTTTCATGACCTCCCGAGCAAAGCACCCTGCCTTTCTGATTTGCCATAGGAAATCCAGAAGGTTTTCAAGTTGGTGATTTACCGGCTCAAATATTAAGGCGGTTATGGATGTCATGGTGGTTGATTTTGATCCATAATTTACTTGTTGCATTCCAACTCCTTATGGTTTAGCCATGATCGCTTGCCCCCACCAGCCACCGGAAGGCATCAACACGCTCCCGGGCACGAAAATGGCCCAGCACTGCCCGGAAAATTCTCTTTGGCTTGGGGCAGTCTGTGAGACGACGCTTCTGGGCGCGGAATGATAGAAAAGTGATGCCGGAGTTCAGCGTCATCGTTGTTCCACCTGCGACATGAAAGGCACCGAGAAAGAGAAATGTATCACACATGAGCTCGTTAGGTCAACTCGGTTGATGAGAGGGGTGGCAATGGATTTACAAGTTGTGGCTCCTGAGGGTGGGTTGTGTAGCCAGGATTCAATCAGACGGCCTTTCAAACATCCATGTGTGAGATTTCTCCCGGGCGGGCACTCACACAACAAGGATGCGCACTGGAGCTTGATGGTCTACTCCAAACGTACAGGGTGGTGCCCCCCAGATACTTGAGTCATAACCAGAGTAACTACCAGTTCTAGCAGGTATAAGTACAGTTACATGACGAAACTTAAGCAAATCATAACGCAACTGGGGGCAGCACCTTCTCACCATTTTATATTTTTCAATCGTCCATGATATCAGTCTGTGAGACGACACTTCTGTCTCTGCACAGAAGAGTGATGCCGGAGTGCGGCATCATCGTTGTTCCACCTGCGACATGAAAGGCACCGAGAAAGAGAAATGCGTCACACATGAGCTCGTTAGGTCAACTCGGTTGATGAGAGGGGTGGCAATGGATTTACAAGTTGTGGCTCCTGAGGATGGGTTGTGTAGCCAGGATTCAATCAGACGGCCTTTCAAACATCCATGTGTGAGATTTCTCCCAGGCAGGCACTCACACAACAAGGATGCGCACTGGAGCTTGATGGTCTACTCCAAACGTACAGGGTGGTGCCCCCCAGATACTTGAGTCATAACCAGAGTAACTACCAGTTCTAGCAGGTATAAGTACAGTTACATGACGAAACTTAAGCAAATCATAACGCAACTGGGGGCAGCACCTTCTTGCCATTTTGTTATTTTTCCATGGTCCGTGCAGACAGGTGCACACGGATTTGCAGCTCTGGAGGAGCTTGCAGAGATACACAACACGTGGCACACCTGGGTGCGTGTGACACAGGAGGAGTTCACCAAACTGTACAGTGCGTTGCGGTACCCGACCTGGTACATTGCTGCAACTCATGTTTGTTGTCATCCTCCACACTGCCGGTGATTTCAACCTCTGTTGGGATATCAGTTCTTGTTGACCATCAAACACCAACAGAGAATGGACGCCGGCCGGCGCCACTTTGACGCTCCATCGCAGCATGTGCTGTTGGAAAGCTGAGTGGAACTCAGAGGGCGCCAGCGTTTATTCTGTGTTCTTCCAAGCCATGGTCGGCAATGCTTAACAACGATTCATGGATGGTTTACAACAGTCAACAATGTTTAATAGCTATTTGTGATTATATTTGTGATGGTTTCAAAACGGCTAATGAATGGTTTCGAATGGTTCACGCCGGGAAACGATGGCAGACCATGCTAATGGATGTCAAATGATGTCAAGAAGGAACCTACGCCAGGAGTTGTTCGCTCGAATCTTCTCCGTGGAGCCATCATGGTGTAGCAAGCCTCTTGGACTCTCAGCCAGCCAAGACCTTAGCAGTGTACAGCAGCCAGCCTTGTCGTTGATTCCGAGTTTGTCGATTAAACACAGCATTTTCAGCTGTTATCAACTAGCCTCTGGTAGATTGGCCAGAAGATCACGAGCATTGCTGCAAAACGCAGCTGAGTTTGCCTCTAAAATCCGGTGATCCAGCTATGTCATCACCAGAGAGTAACTCATCATTTCTCACCACTCAACAGTCTCAAGGGGCAGATCAACACCATGTCGTGGCCACGAGTGTGCTGTTTTGCACAGTGTGTTCAGCGCGAGTCCAGTTGCACAACGGGGCAAGATCACTACGATGAAACGAGCTTAAGCATCATTCATCATCGTGGCAAGGATCATAATAGCATGACAATATTTGTGAATATATGTCATATGTGTCGTGCTTTTGTAAATACAATCCCCATCATTTTCATAATTAGCATCATCATTATCATGATCATTGTCGTCCTCATCATCATTAAAATCATGCTCATACTGCGTGTGATGTATCGTCGTCGTTGCAAGTGTCAACACGATAAGTATTGTATGTTGTTGTTATTGCCCGCACAACGGAAGTTGGTTGTTGTATCATCACCACAGCGACTAAGTTCATCAGAACGGGTGTTCGTTATCGTAGTGTCGACCATTATCGTTACAATCCTCATCAGTGTAAACATGTAACATGATTGTATTGTTTCATCATCATGATTGCTGTAAGTATCAATATCATGACTATAGTATGTGTTTTTTTTCTGGCTGCAAGTAGCATCTGCAAAAGTTGTTTTTTGGGTTTAATCATTCTTATTGCAAGTATCAATATAATAACCGTAATTATGCATTATCATGATTGCATGTATCATGGTCGCAACGTGTACGTGTTGATGTTCGTCGTAACTCCAGGAAGAAATATAATAATGTCTTTGGTCGGAAGTGCGATTATCATAGTCATACTGGTTTCATCATCATTGCAAGTATCATCATCATAAGTCATTTTATCAGTACTATTGCAAGTATCGGCATGGTAACTTGGTAATATATGTTATATGTTACTACTATCAATCTTGCAAGTATCATTACAGCAACTCTTTGTCATTGAACGGTCATCAGTTTTGCAAGAATCCTTCTGATATGCATGTCTTAATCCTAATAACATGGTTTGCAGAGCTATCATGGTGTAGTGTCCTCTCTCTGAGTATCATCATCATCATCATCATCATCATCATCATCATCATCATCATCATCATCATCACCATAGTGTTTGATCTGTAAACACAACGTCATGATGACATGCTTCATTATTCTAGCCGTACTCTGACAAAGATTGTTATATGTTCTTCGTTGCAAATGTCATGTGTAGTATCATAAGTGTTTTATCATCATCATTACCATTGCAATTGCCACTATTGTCGTGTTAATGTGCGATGTTAATCACCATCGCTATCATCATCCTTGTTTTACTCGTTCTTTCTACTACAATGATTCCGCGCATAATCGTGATAACAGTTTATGTCAGCATCCTAGCTAGTATCACCACCATCATAGTAGGTTTTGTCATGTTTGCAACCATAATCGTCACAATCATTTGTCTCACCATTGGTTCGAGTAGCATTCCACTGTTTGTTTCAATCAGCCTAAGTACTCCCTATCATGATGATCAAAACTTGTTTATCATCAGTAACTTGTATAATAGTATCTAGATGTTCCTCACTGTTGCATGATCATCACCATCACCATCACGAGTACACTATAAGTAAATAGTTCATGTTCATCATTAACATTGCAAGTTGGGACATTTGAATAGTGTGTGATATACACTTGTAAGTATTTTCTGGGTGACAGCATGTTGTTTTATCATCAATGTTCAGATTGCAATTAGCATCCCGAAATATCTCTTGTTTTTACTTGATCTCATCAATGCAATGATCATGGTCGTCAAGATTATTGCGTTTTGCCAAACATGGTCATAGTCTTAGTTTGTCATCTCATCGTCATAATGACAATCATTGGTGTCGCAATATAGTATTTTACGGTGAGTATAAACATGCTTGTCATCATTGTCATCAATGAGATGTGAGTTCCCGTCTTTACCAATCACTGCTGAATATTTCAGTACGGTCTTCGCCGCTGAACAATCCGCTGTTTTGTGGAATGGGTTCATGGTACCATCTCCCTTGAGATGTGCATCACCTATCGAATTTCCATCATGAACAGAGTCTTCCGCATTGGAGATGAGAGTGCCGGCCTGGTGACAAGGAGCTCATTACAGGAGGGAAAGAATTCAGAAAGGATCAAATCGGATCTTCAAGGAGTCCCAAGTAGTTCGATGGGTGGATAATAGCCCACTGACAGGATTCAAAGCGCAAGCAAAAGATATGCTTTGACCATTTCGGACATTTCTTTCGCTGTGCTAAGACTTCTTATGTCCTTTAATTGTTGTTTTTTATTGCAGCTTTTGTCAAGATCCAGTAATGTTGTTCTTAAAGTGATGCCACCCTGTGAACTGATCAAACGGAGTCAAAAAGCTTGACCCAGTAGTGGGTGGCAGCAATTTGGACCAGTATGTAGAATATACATACATATATATATATATATATTTATATGTATATGGATATGGATATCTCTCATATGCCGACTAAGATGGACATTTGTAGTCTGGCTGGTTGCCTTTGACTGCACAATGATGAACTTTTTTGTGAGAGGAAGGACATTACAAAAGCCAATAGTTAAGGATGGTTGGCGCATGTAGCAAAAAGATTGGTCTGGCTTAGGTGACTTTGGTGCAGTTTAGTATTCCGTCAGCGACTTTCGTTGGAAGAAGGGCCCTGGTTCACCTAACAACTTGAACCCACTAATGGATCACCAAGCAGAACCAATCCAACCAATAGATCATGATTGTTAATTGTTGATTGATTATATGTTGTTTGGATTCGTGAACTATTGGTTGGATTCCCTCTTGGCTAGCTATTGCAAAGTGTTGGCCAACTCTTAGTTATCTATATGGTTCACTATATGATTAATTAACTAGTATTCCCTATTGTGAACCATCATCAAACGTCAGTTCAGCAGCACAACCAAGGCTATTTTCAACATTACGTAACCATCATTGCATTTGCATTGAATCAGGAATGGCATGACAATGACCCTTTAAACTGATTGGCTTGGTGACCTTCAATAAGTTGTTGGTATATATCCCGATCAGTATTGTTGGTTTTGATTAGCAATGGTTAATAGGGATATTCGTGGCTGTTGTATGTCCCTAATGTTCTTGGTTCTTCATGATTCTTGGCCGTCACCATGTGAACTTCATCCGTTTATTCCAATGCCATTTCTCCTCAGGGGCACTTTGATGTGCATCTCCGGTTAGTAGGCTACCAACCACGGTTGTAGGGGTTAGCTTGGCGACCTTACAGGGTTTATGACCGTGGTTATAACCGTTAAAACCCCAGCTGCACATCCAAGCAGGTACCATGACTTCCGTGGCGCCGGTCGTAGCAGGTTCGCTGGATCCATCATCCGTCGGTCTCGCGAGGGCCGATCAACGGATGTGTCACCCTGGGGTACCCCAGCCCAAAAGGAACCACTATGAACCATCAGGGTTAGCATCATTAAGCATGGTTATTAAGCATTAGTTGATGCTTACTTCATCATGCTTAGTTAACCATCAGCATCATTAACCATCAACTAAGCATCATTCACGAAGCATCAAGCGTCATGAACGATCAATGAAACATTAGTCAACTGACCATCAAGTAGCACCGTAAATCATCAAGTCGCCATTTGTTGACCGTCAGTGAACCATCATTAATAATAGGAAAAATCACAACTTGGGGATCACCCGCTGAACCCATGCGCAGCAGATTTTGGATACTGTACCAGCTGTTTCTTCGAACGCAATTCTCGCAAATGGCGAAGCCAGGTCCAATATCCGGTCGAGCCAGAAATGGTTCTTTATGATGTTAATGATTAGCTGAACTGGTGCTTGAGGGATGATAGTGATGGTTTTGATTGAAGAAATACGATTTAATGATCAAACACAAGTAGTAATGATCACCATTATGTGTATCTTATTATACCATTCACTCTTTAGAAACCCCCAACCTTATACTTACAACGGAACCACCATCATATCACTACGAATCTGTTGATGAAGCCTGATGTGATTGGCTGATCGTAGCTGCTCTCACGCAGCTGTGCCATGGGTCCCACCCGCGGCGATCATTTGAGGGGCTGATAATGAGGCAATGACCATGATGCAATGGTTATAATGGTTGTAATCACTATAATTAGAGGGGTTATAAGAGTGATAAGGGGGTATAGAATGATCATTTGGTTGGTGGTTTTAACCATGGTTATTAATGGCAACAATAGTTGTCAAACAGCTAACTCGTTGGTGGTTTGATTGGCATTTTTCATCTTCCCTAGTGATTATTGACAAATAGTTGGTTGACTACAGTTTTTCATAGGAGTTGAAATCACCAACCAGTCATGATGCAATGGTTATAATGGTTGTAGTCACTATACTAGTAAGATAATGCTATATCGTGGTTTTTAAGGGGTATGATAAAATGGGGTTAGTACAATACCCCTATAGTTGAATTATCGAAGGAAGTTTAGAAGTCTAACTTCCGACAATATGGACAACTCAGCTAGGGTAGATCGCCTATGCAGATGTGAGAAAGAAGAGACGTGAGAAAGATGAGAGTGCGAGTGCGCCAAAATGTTAGGAAAGTCGCGAAATGCTGTGTTTTGCAAGGTTTTGTGCATCATGAGGGGCCAGAAGGGTACCTCGCTAAAGCGGCGGGTGCGGACCACTGTGGCGGAAGGTGTGTGCAAAAATCGTTAAAAAACCTAGGCGCGAAGCACATTTGGAAGTCAAAGTCGTAAAAACATGTCAGGTTCGGAGCACTTTTGGGAGATGCAACTTCCAAAATCGTTAAAAAACTTAGGCGCGAAGCACATTTGGAAGTCAAAGTCGTAAAAACATGTCAGGTTCGGAGCACTTTTGGGAGACGCAACTTCCAAAATCGTTAAAAAACTTAGGCGCGAAGCACATTTGGAAGTCAAAATCGTAAAAACATGTCAGCTTCGGAGCACTTTTGGAAGTTGCAACTTGCAAAATCGTAAAAAAAAAACCTAGGCGCGAAGCACGTTTGGAAGTCAAAATCGTAAAAACCCTGCATGCTCGGAGCACTTTTAGACGATTCCACGTTCAAAATCGTTAAAAAACCTAGGCGCCGAGCACATTTGGAAGTCAAAATCGTAAAAACACTGCATGCTCGGAGCACTTTT
>VSDK01004402.1:264722-384123 GCA_009767595.1 Symbiodinium kawagutii | reverse complement strand
CGCGGAATGTTGCGGGGGGGGGCCAGGGAGGGTAGCCATGGGTAGCCTGCGGTTTCGTGGGGATGAGGAGAAATGATGGGAGAATCTCATTGATTTAAGGTTCGCTGATGAATTTGATTCATGGTTGCGGTTTATGGTGTCTTTTTCATGGCTTTTTTTTGCGCTTTTATGGTGTGGATATGTTTGTGCATTTGTGAGTGCCAAGTTTGCATATTTGATGAACAATTGATCAACAAGCAATTCACTACATGAACCATTATCAATTATTGACATCTATCAAACACTATTCACCACCATTAACCACTATTCGTCACCGATTGGTTTACTGATTTCCCTCCAGGTCCCTGACACACACCCCGGAAAGGTGGTTGGGTTGCGAATGTTGATGATCCACCAGGGGGCATGTTGCTCAGTGGTTGATAGCGGTTAGTGGTGGTGAATAGTGGTTGATAGCGGTTGATAATTGATTCTGGTTCATAATGGTGAATTGTTGGTTGATTTATTGTTGCTTGTTGATTGGACACTGACAATGGTCAAGAATGGTTCACAATTGACAATAGTCTTAAGGTATCGGACAACTTTCCATGCATTAACCATTAGACAATTGAGGATTTCTCAAGCCAAAGGGGACGCTCAAGTTATGGATGGTTTTTGAGTAGAAATGATGAAACATGGGTGATTGGGGATACCCTTATTTCGAGAACCCCCAATTGTTGATTTCAACCATCGGACGACTGGGGATACCATCTGTGTACTCTACCAGATGGTCTTTGACCATTCCCGCAAACTATCATTAACCTTTGTTGGCTGTCAAGGCTGTCAAGTCCTTCATCGTCCAACATCATGCAACATTATTGAAATCAATTGACCGCAATCGAGTGACATCAACAACCATTGACAATCACCAACAATCACCAACCATGATAAACCACTATCAAGGTTGCCCGTTGTTTTGTAGCATGAACCATGATCATTGATTAATCCGTGTCAACATGTATCAGCCACAATTACTACCAACATTGACCATTATCCTCAAACATGAATCGAACCATGTTTAGTGGTGTTAGCAACCATTATTGACCATAATTAGCACCGTCATTAACAGTTATTATCGCCATTATTTAGTACCATCGTCAACTAGCCACCAAGAAACAAGCGCCTATTTGTGAAGCTTCTGCCTGTTCACAAACCACCTACTCCACCCAAGCTGTCCAACCTCAGGTTTGCGCATACTATCTTCTGACGGCTTTCCATGTCCAACTTCAAGCCTCTCATGGCTTCCCATGTGCAACCTCAAGCCTCTAATGGCTTTACATGTCCCATTAGCCTCTGATGGCTTTACATGTCCAACCTCAGGGTTGCGCTCAGTAGCCTCTGGTGGCTTTACATGTCCAATTAGCCTCTAATGGCTGTACATGTCCAATCTCAGGGTTCTGTTGATTAGCCTCTGATGGCTTTACATGTCCAATTAGCCTCTAATGGCTGTACATGTCCAATCTCAGGGTTCTGCTGATTAGCCCCTGATGGCTTTGCATGTCCAATTAGCCTCTAATGGCTGTACATGTCCAATCTCAGGGTTCTGCTGATTAGCTTCTGATGGCTTTACATGTCCAATTAGCTTCTAATGGCTGTACATGTCCAATCTCAGGGTTCTGTTGATTAGCCTCTGATGGCTTTACATGTCCAATTAGCCTCTAATGGCTGTACATGTCCAATCTCAGGGTTCTGCTGATTAGCCTCTGATGGCTTTACATGTCCAATTAGCCTCTAATGGCTGTACATGTCCAATCTCAGGGTTCTGCTGATTAGCCTCTGATGGCTTTACATGTCCAATTAGCCTCTAATGGCTGTACATGTCCAATCTCAGGGTTCTGCTGATTAGCCTCTGATTGCTTTACATGTCCAATTAGCCTCTAATGGCTGTACATGTCCAATCTCAGGGTTCTGCTGATTAGCCTCTGATGGCTTTACATGTCCAATTTGCCTCTAATGGCTGTACATGTCCAATCTCAGGGTTCTGCTGATTAGCTTCTGATGGCTTTACATGTCCAATTAGCTTCTAATGGCTGTACATGTCCAATCTCAGGGTTCTGTTGATTAGCCTCTGATGGCTTTACATGTCCAATTAGCCTCTAATGGCTGTACATGTCCAATCTCAGGGTTCTGCCGATTAGCCTTTGATGGCTTTTCATGTCCAATTAGCCTCTAATGGCTGTACATGTCCAATCTCAGGGTTCTGCTGATTAGCTTTTGATGGCTTTGCATGTCCAATTAGCCTTTAATGGCTGGACATGTCCTATCTCAGGGTTCTGCTGATTAGCTTTTGATGGCTTTGCATGTCCAATTAGCCTTTAATGGCTGGACATGTCCTATCTCAGGGTTCTGCTGATTAGCTTTTGATGGCTTTGCATGTCCAATTAGCCTTTAATGGCTGGACATGTCCTATCTCAGGGTTCTGCTGATTAGCTTTTGATGGCTTTGCATGTCCAATTAGCCTTTAATGGCTGGACATGTCCTATCTCAGGGTTCTGCTGATTAGCTTTTGATGGCTTTGCATGTCCAATTAGCCTTTAATGGCTGGACATGTCCTATCTCAGGGTTCTGCTGATTAGCTTTTGATGGCTTTGCATGTCCAATTAGCCTTTAATGGCTGGACATGTCCTATCTCAGGGTTCTGCTGATTAGCTTTTGATGGCTTTGCATGTCCAATTAGCCTTTAATGGCTGGACATGTCCTATCTCAGGGTTCTGCTGATTAGCTTTTGATGGCTTTGCATGTCCAATTAGCCTTTAATGGCTGTACATGTCCAATCTCAGGGTTCTGCTGATTAGCCCCTGATCATTTTACATGTCCAATTAGCTTCTAATGGCTGTACATGTCCAATCTCAGGGTTCTGCTGTTTAGCCTCTGATGGCTTTGCATGTCCAATTAGCCTTTAATGGCTGTACATGTCCTATCTCAGGGTTCTGCTGATTGGCCTCTGATGGCTTTACATGTCCAATTAGCCTCTAATGGCTGTACATGTCCAATCTCAGGGTTCTGCTGATTAGCCTCTGATGGCTTTACATGTCCAATTATCCAATTAGCCTCTAATGGCTGTACATGTCCAATCTCAGGGTTCTGCTGATTAGCCCCTGATGGCTTAGCATGTCCAATTAACCTCTAATGGCTGTACATGTCCAATCTCAGGGTTCTGCTGATTAGCCCCTGATGGCTTAGCATGTCCAATTAACCTCTAATGGCTGTACATGTCCAATCTCAGGGTTCTGCTGATTAGCCCCTGATGGCTTTGCATGTCCAATTAGCCTCTAATGGCTGTACATGTCCAATCTCAGGGTTCTGCTGATTAGCCTCTGATGGCTTTACATGTCCAATTAGCCTCTAATGGCTGTACATGTCCAATCTCAGGGTTCTGCTGATTAGCCTCTGATGGCTTTACATGTCCAATTAGCTTCGAATGGCTGTACATGTCCAACCTCAGGGTTCTGCTGGTTAGCCTCTGATGGCTTTACATGTCCAATTAGCCTCTAATGGCTGTACATGTCCGATCTCAGGGTTCTACTGATTAGCCCCTGGTGGCTTTGCATGTCCAATTAGCTTCTAATGGCTGCACATGTCCAATCTCAGGGTTCTGCTGATTAGCCTCTGATATGCTGTACATGTCCAATCTCAGGGTTCTGCTGATTAGCCTCTCATGGATTAGCTTCTAATGGCTGTACATGTCCAATCTCAGGGTTCTGCTGATTAGCCTCTGATGGCTTTACATGCCCCATTAGCCTCTTATGGCTGTACATGTCCAATCTCAGGGTTCTGCTGATTAGCCTCTGATGGCTTTGCGTGTCCAATTAGCCTCTAATGGCTGTACATGTCCAATCTCAGGGTTCTGCTGATTAGCCTCTGATGGCTTTACATGCCCCATTAGCCTCTTATGGCTGTACATGTCCAATCTCAGGGTTCTGCTGATTAGCCTCTGATGGCTTTACATGTCCAATTAGCTTCTAATGGCTGTACATGTCCAATCTCAGGGTTCTGCTGGTTAGCCTCTCATGGCTTTACATGTCCAATTAGCTTCTAATGCTCTAATGGCTGTACATGACCAATCTCAGGGTTCTGCTGATTAGCCTCTGATGGCTTTGCATGTCCAATTAGCCTCTAATGGCTTTACATGTCCAGTTAGCCTCTAATGGCTTTACATGTCCAATTAGCTTCTAATGGCTGTACATGTCCCATCTCAGGGTTCTGCTGATTAGCTTCTGATGGCTTTACATGCCCCATTAGCCTCTTATGGCTGTACATGTCCCATCTCAGGGTTCTGCTGATTAGCTTCTGATGGCTTTACATGCCCCATTAGCCTCTTATGGCTGTACATGTCCCATCTCAGGGTTCTGCTGATTAGCTTCTGATGGCTTTACATGCCCCATTAGCCTCTTATGGCTGTACATGTCCCATCTCAGGGTTCTGCTGATTAGCTTCTGATGGCTTTACATGCCCCATTAGCCTCTTATGGCTGTACATGTCCAATCTCAGGGTTCTGCTGATTAGCTTCTGATAACTTTACATGTCCTATTAGCCTCTAATGGCTGTACATGTCCAATCTCAGGGTTCTGCTGATGATTTTCTGATGGCTTTGCATGTCCAATTAGCCTCTAATGGCTGTACATGTCCAATCTCAGGGTTCTGCTGATGATTTTCTGATGGCTTTGCATGTCCAATTAGCCTCTAATGGCTGTACATGTCCAATCTCAGGGTTCTGCTGATGATTTTCTGATGGCTTTGCATGTCCAATTAGCCTCTAATGGCTGTACATGTCCAATCTCAGGGTTCTGCTGATGATTTTCTGATGGCTTTGCATGTCCAATTAGCCTCTAATGGCTGTACATGTCCAATCTCAGGGTTCTGCTGATTAGCTTCTGGTGGCTTTGCATGTCCAATTAGTCTCTAATGGCTGTGCATGTCCAATCTCAGGGTTCTGCTGATTAGTTTCTGGTGGCTTTGCATGTCCAATTAGTCTCTAATGGCTGTGCATGTCCAATCTCAGGGTTCTGCTGATTAGCCTCTGATGGCTTTACATGTCCAATTAGCTTCTAATGGCTGTACATGTCCAATCTCAGGGTTCTGCTGATTAGCCTCTGATGGCTTTACATGTCCAATTAGCTTCTAATGGCTGTACATGTCCAATCTCAGGGTTCTGCTGATTAGCCTCTGATGGCTTTACATGTCCAATTAGCTTCTAATGGCTGTACATGTCCAATCTCAGGGTTCTGCTGATTAGCCTCTGATGGCTTTACATGTCCAATTAGCTTCTAATGGCTGTACATGTCCAATCTCAGGGTTCTGCTGATTAGCCTCTGATGGCTTTACATGTCCAATTAGCTTCTAATGGCTGTACATGTCCAATCTCAGGGTTCTGCTGATTAGCCTCTGATGGCTTTACATGTCCAATTAGCTTCTAATGGCTGTACATGTCCAATCTCAGGGTTTTGCTGATTAGCCTCTGATAGCTTTACATGTCCAATTAGCCTCTAATGGCTGTACATGTCCAATCTCAGGGTTTTGCTGATTAGCCTCTGATACTCCACGGTGACCATCGTGCCATGGAAACTCCCACGCAACATCCACACGTACAAGACACTCTGGCGACGCTGCACCGCCGCACCCCACCCCAATCACCACGGTGACCATCGTGCCATGGAAACTCCCACGCAACATCCACACGTACAAGACACTCTGGCGATGCTGCACCACCCCACCCCACCCCAATCACCACGGTGACCATCGTGCCATGGAAACTCCCCCGCAACATCCACACGTACAAGACACTCTGGGGACGCTGCACCACCCCACCCCACCCCAATCACCACGGTGACCATCGTGCCATGGAAACTCCCACGCAACATCCACACGTACAAGACACTGAGGGGACGCTGCACCACCCCACCCCACCCCAATCACCACGGTGACCACCGGGCCATGGAAACTCCCACGCAACATCCACACGTACAAGACACTCTGGCGATGCTGCACCACCCCACCCCACCCCAATCACCACGGTGACCATCGAGCCATGGAAACTCCCACGCAACATCCACACGTACAAGACAATGTGGGGACGCTGCACCACCCCACCCCACCCCAATCACCACGGTGACCATCGCACCCCGTGGAAGCACGACCGACAAGAAGCCGACAGCATGTGATGATGTGACAATGCTGGAAATTATCGTTTTCGTGGGACGGTAAACAGTCCGCCAGCAAAAACATGTACTAGACTAGATCAAATTGAGAAAGTGCATGCGTCCTATCTCATCAGCACAGTAACACAGTAGAGGTAGAACACGTGTTGACACCTCTGCTCACTAGGATTGAAAACCATAACTATCCCTAGCCCTAACCCCTTAGGTCCTTAGGTTTGAGGCCCCCATCCAAAAACAATGACAAACAAACACGTATTTCTGCTTTGACAAGTAACTGAAAACAAATACATTGCAGAATTGCAGGTATACGGTATAAGCATATTTCTCCTTTGTCCATGTCTCCGCTTTGAGGACATAGTCCGAAGTCACCATACCAGTTACAGTTTTGTTGTTCATTTTCACACACCGGCCGCTAGTATATATGTATATATATATATCTATCTATCTATCTATCTATCTATCTATCTATCTGTCTGTCTATCTATCTATCTATCTATCTATCTATCTATCTATCGTATATGTCATGTAATCTTTTTGGGTCTTTGGCTGATTTGGTCCCTGAAGCCGTGCCCGGTCCACTGACAATGGGTGGTAGGACTGGCCGGCCAAGTATAGAGAACCAGTGTTTTCTAAGGACTGGTGCAAAGGGCAGAGCTCCCGTGTAAAGAAGGCCCGTCGTGGAGTTTGCGACTCCACCTTGCAAGCATTTGAAGGCTTGCAAGTGGTGAACGCAAGCTGCTTGACGCAGCGGACTTCGGCAAAAAGGCGACATCCAGGGGCATCTTTGCGCCACGCCTGCGCCAATCCGTCGCGGCGCCGAACAGCACGGGAAGACTTGAGACTTCTGCTGGAGGACATCTCCAACCTGCAAGGTTTCTCCTCTGAACTTGCTGATGTCCTGTCCGGCTCGGAAGATGTCTCGTACTCAGACGCTGGGATTAGAAACAGGAAATTTCCTTTGTTAGCAATTGGTGACATGGCTGCATGCCCAACCTTGATGATGAACAATGTTTGGTAGTTTGGTGCGTTGGCTCGAGTTCCACCAACGCAGGGCGGCACAATCAGAATGATTTTAAGATATCTTGCTGTGGTTTGCGTTAATCTGACGGCAGCCCTTCCTCGGCTAAGGAGAGTATGAAGCTGCTCGCCAGCAAGCAAGTCAGGTGCTACCCAGGAAAAGGCTACAATTCGTTGCACATGCTCCGGTGGCTGTTCCAAGCCTTGAGCCGGAAGGCCGTGCAGGATGCTTCAGCCTGGACGCTGCTGTGTGACATGGGCGCAGGGGTGCGTGCGGCAGTCAGGAAATATCACCTGGCGGATTTTTCCTGCGCAAAGCAGGCTAGTCCTTGGCCGCACACCTCGGCACAGAATACGCCTTGCAAGACTTGGCGTGCTTTCTGTGCCTGTCCAAGTAGAAAGGCTTGCGCAACAGGGTAGGAAGACTGTTCGAGGGCCATCTGTGCAGGAAAAGGGGGCTGAAGTGCGCGCTAACTTTTCGATGGAGATGGCCAGCCATAGGCATTATAGGATGCGGATCCCACACACCGATCCCGCCACTAAGATGCTGCGTGCTAGAACTGCTGTGCCCAACATATCTTACAGAGGCCATGTGTGATTCCTGGGGCCACGACGCAGGCTCAACAAGACCGAAGGCTCAACGGCAGCAACTGCTAAGCCGTGGAGCTTGGCGCGGGGATAGCGCGGGGATAGCTGCATACGGCCCAACTGCGTCGCCAACACGTTCCTGGCAGTGCTGCCGAGGTTTGCCAGAACCGCTGCTGTAGGCTGCGACAGAATAGAGGCCCATGTCTCCAAGCACAGGGCCCCAATTTTGAAGCAATAGCCCATCATCTTGCGGCAACAGTGACTCACAAATTATGGCAACAGTAGATCATCTTGAAAGAATTGTAATAAAATGTGATAAATATCATTGCTTGAAGCTTCTCCAATTCTACACTGGCGTTGCGCAATGGGAGAAATCGTCGACATTCATTGGGTAAAATGCAAAAATTTACAAATTCAATTATAGGACCGGATAACCCCACATGATAGCTTTGGCCTGCAGATAGAGCCTGAGGAATTCTGTAGGAGAAGAAAACAGGGAAATAGAAATGATGATGATTATGACGATGATGATGATGATGATGATAATGATGGCGATGACGATGAAACCACACCAAACCGCACCACGCCACACCAAGACACCACACCACACCAAGACACCACACCACACCACACAACACCACCGCACCGCACCGCACCACACCACACCACACCACCACACCCCACACCAACACCAACACAAACACCAACACCAGGGTTGCGCTTAGTAGGCTGTGATGGCTTTACATGTCCAACCTCAGGGTTGCGCTCAGGAGGCGTTTGTGACTTTAGATGTTTCATGCAAAATTTCAACAAGTTCGCTATTTCTCAATTAGCCGCTCATTTCGATGTAAAGTCAGACGAAAGTCAGATGACCTTTTTCTCAGGGGATCAGAATGCTGAGTCTTTCTTTCAAGTCTAGCTGCTTTGGCAAATTTAAAAAGGAATTCAAATTTGTGCCATTTGGTGCCCATCACGTGAGAATCGATGTTCAACCACCAGTGATTGGCCGTCCTGAAAGGGATTTTTTGCATTTGTTGAGCCACCATGACATGATCAATTGTCAGTACCGTGGTGAACCATCACAATTTTTGTTTGCTACCATTCTTAGAATATAACATGTTTTAGAATCATACTTTGAATGTAACCATATTCATGATATGGGCCATTGTTTGTACCACTTTTGGATACCATTGGCTGCTAGATGGTACCAACGACAACCCTTTCGTGACCATTACTAGTAGCGCAATTCACCATTGTCAAGCGCACTATTTGGACTGTGATTTAGTTAATGAATGGACTAACACAGGTTTCTTAACGGTTAATGTTCCATGTCAATCAATGATTAATTAATGGACTAACACATGGAACATCATCAAACATCGTTGGCTCAGACTCACGTTAACGCAACGCCTCAAGGAACACCTGGCCGGGTCGCATTTTTCGCGTGGCACCGAATTGTGCGTCGGGGCCCAGGGGAGCCAAACGGGGCAAAGAATGGGTTCGGAATTGATGTGTGTGTGGGGGTCATGATATTATTAGTATCCACCAGTTGATTGCTTGGGGAGTTGATGGAATAGATTGAATATATGATTAGTTTATTACCATAATATGACCCTAATGGTTGAGAGTTGATGTTCCCCTAATTTGATTCTGATTGATTCTAGTGTTTTCCAATCAAGTATCCATGCTCAATGGAGCAGTCTGTGATTCGTACTATTTCGGCTGGTGGTTTCAAATCCTAGCACGTGCCGAGTGATGGCAATGCGGGGATAGAAGCCAAGAAGAATAGGACATACCACTTGGATGATAAAAGATATTTCTAAGCGATATCTACGATTGGTGTTTAGCTTTGATCATCAATCGCCACTTGATACCCATCTATTGATCCAGTGATGGTCGCATGGAGATTAATACTAGGTGGGAATGGTGATTGGTACTGTTGAGTTTTGACTAACATTTGACTTTTGATTTTGATAGTTGATATTATAAATAGTCATCATAACTGATAATAGGTAATGATTTCAGGATCTCCGATTTGCAGGGCTGGCAACAGGTACTTGAGCTCATTGAACCACTAACAGTGTTGCTTCACTGAATTTGTTTTCCCAGTCATGAATGTATATTAATGCACTTACATTAATGCAATTACATTCGTCATTGACTGCCCATTATGATCGTTTTGTTTACTGAGTTTACTGGTGATTAATCAATATTGAATAGTTGGTTGTCCAGGTACTGGTTTTGATTGTAATGGCAATAAACTGGACAATCAATGATTAGTTATGATCATGTTACGATTGTCCAATAAACTGTAGATCAATTACTGGTTTTGAGTGTCCATTATGGTTACGATCATTCTTTACCACTATGATGGTTATGTAGATCAATTAGTGTTGTTGATTGTCCATTCTGATCATTCTTCAAATTGATCATTGTTTATGTGCACCTTTTTAATCAGTAATTATCTACCATCAATTATAATCCTTATAATTACTATACTTGTTTAAATAGTATAATCCTTATGATTAATAATCATTGTTATAATCAATTATTTAGCCAATTATTGTCCATTGTAATCATTAGTTGAATAGTTGGTTTATAGTTAACAATCATTGTTGTAATCATTAGTTATCATCAATTATTTAACCAATAATCATTGATTAAAGTTTGTCCAGTATAATTACCCATGATTATTATTACCAGTAGTGATAATACTACCATCAATTATAATCATTATTTCCAACTTTTGATGGTTACTGGTGATTCCTTGGTGATTTCCCAGGACCTCGGCTTCCACCTCCACCAGGCCAAGTTGGTTCTTTGCTCGCCCAGTTGTTGCACCCGATCCCCGCCAGAGGTCGTTAAGTTAGATGAGTTCAATAACTACCAGTGATGGTACATAAATCTTAACATAGCTAACTTATGGTATAACTCATGGTATAACTGTTCGTTCCTTCAATGGCAAATCTTAAGCAACTTCCAACCCCACCTTGTATGATTGTTGATGGTGATTGGTGGCCTTGATGGTTTGTGGCCAATGACAGGGGACAACGACCAACCAACGACTCGTCAACGACTGTCGCCAGCAGTTGAGCCAGTGATATCGACCATTAGCAGCTTTAACAAGCGGTTCTGATTTTGTTTGGATAAATCCTCTTGGGGTTGGTTTGGTCAAGGTGATTCAAAACTCGATTGATTCTCCCCCCGATCCAAGCCAACTTACAAAATGCCCCCCCCAACCATTTTAAGTTGGTTAAGAAGACGTTTTATTATGTTTCTAGATTCCGTAACTGAGAGTTGCCCTACTTATGAACCAACTTAGCCAAGTATTTCAGCATTTAGTTACCCTAGTAGTTAGCCTCTATAAGCCCTATTGACTCCTTCATGGATCACCCCCTTCCCGAAACCCCAGTTCGATTCGACTTGAACTGCTTGGTCCTCCATATGCAGAGGTGGTGGTAGAGACCATGAGAAGCTTAGAAGAGACCTACGCAGCTCTCCCAGATAGGCCACCAACTGCTGAGTGGAGCAGGGTTGAGGACCACGTTTCCAATGCAGCAATTCATCGAGATGGTTTCTCAAGAGCTGGGGGAGCCCCCAGTTATCATTCTTAGTCATTTGTAGTAAGAAACCATAGCTTTGGGGGGGTCCCTATTTTGAGAAACAGCCATATGTTCAAGGACACTATCCATGCTTCTTGGAAGCCATGCTGGTGTGGATGATTGCATGAACATCAGTTCTTGGAGACCACTCCTCGGTTAGTTTCATGGCGGGTGTGAAAGACATTTGGTGATGGACTTAACATACCTGGTCCCTTACATGGTGATCATTTGCACGGCCTTCATAATCAACACGATGGTGGAAAAGCCAGTGACCCTCAGGTGAGCACCCGGATAGCAGGAAAATGGCGAGAATTTATGGAAATGGGGAAACCCCACGAAGCCATCTATACATGGGCAATGGTCCATTGCCAAGTTCATCGGTTCTATAATGTACCGGAGGATAATCCTTACCGGTTGGTTCCTCATGAAATCTCATGGTGTCACTGGCTCGTAATACCTGGTAGTTGCCGTGCTGAATAGTGATAGTCAAAGATAGTTTACTGGTTGGTTGTTCCAAGAAGTCTTTTTTGCCTCTTGCAACAACAAATGCTTGGTTGACTAACATTTTTCATAGTGGTGCTTCAACCCCACCAACCAGTTTGTAGCTGGCCTTATTCCACGAATTTGCTGGCTGCTGACAGTTATCGGGATGCACTGAGTGATCCGACCAAATTGCAGCTACTGGCAGTTTCCAGACCGATTTGTTGCTTCATAGGCCATTCAACACAAATATGTCTACCCAGAACCAGCTTGCTATCCTATGTGGTTGTATCAAAGAACTGACCTGTTGTAGTTGGAAAAATCCGCAACTCGGATACATCCTGTTGATGGTAACACCATACCTATCATGGTAGTGGAGACAACCCTGGTTACCAATGTTTGACAGGTTTCCAGCACCCGTCAACCTGGAAAATCCCGGGTGAAAGGACGAAATAGTTGCAGCCACTGATGATTTATTGATTATGAATCATCATCGCTCACTTTTAATCATCGTAAACAACCATCAGTCATCATTAATCACTGTTAGCCGTCATACCCATCATTAATGGCTATTGTTGTTAGTATGGTTGGTGAGCTCATGGTGAGTCAGACTCTTGGAATGTTCGCCCCTCCTTCGTGGGGACCTCAGTTTGTCATGATCACTCGACTCACTCGGCCAAAATTCACCATTGTGCATCATAAGAATCATCAGTCGTCATTTCCCAGAACTTGTTGATGCAAAAATATCAGTTGCAAACCCGTATAGTGGCCCTGTAGTTAAAACACCTGGGTTTCCAATGTCGAGTTTCCCACCACCCCCTCAGTGATCATTGGTAAACTATTGATGAACCCAGATTAACCACCATTAACCACTATGTAGGATCAACCATTGGAAACCATGGTCAGTCATTACCATTCCGTTCATTTGTGGTAACCTTGGCCATGTGCCGGCGAACATGTTCCATTCCGAGGCTGGGGAGTTTCTGGGCACACAAACAAGACATATAGACGTGGACCCAGCTGGCGAAATCAAGAATCACTAATCCAGCTGCTGGTTTTCAATTTTCCCACCATTTCAGTCAACAACTTCGGACCAGCCAACTAATCAGTCAACAACTGATCTGTTTTCAAAGGTTTTTTCCTAAGTTTCCACGGTTGCTGGGCTGAAGGTTTGTAACACCTAAGGCTTTCAGGTAGCAGCTGTTGTCTCAGAGCCATGTGGCTTTCCGGTGACCTGCTGACAATTCTGGGTGAATTTTTCGAGGCCAACCGCAAGGGGGAGAAGCGAAATCAGATGTTTCCAGGAACTGGCTCGGTATTTTCTCTCATTTTTTCTCTCATTTTCCTGATTTACCTGTGAAATTGTGATCATCGCGCGGGAGATAGATGCTCATCCAGAGGTTGAGACTAACATTGTGCTCCTCTTGAGTGTCAGAGATGCTTTCCATGAACGGCGGCTGGATAACGTAGACTATGCGTTTGATTCCAAGAGACTGTACATACCAATCAGTGATTATGCGCCATCAACCTATACATTTCGCCGTTTTCCGGAGGCTATTGCCGCGTTCATAGTGACCTGTAATGGCTTGACAACAATGCTTAATTAATGCTAGTGGGTTCACTTGGAGCTTATTACCAAAATGTTCATAAAACAAAAAAGCCAGGAAGCGACAAGTTTTTGCGCTGAGTGTTTGAAGTTGTGGACACACCAAGTCTCTTTGTGTAACCGCATCTATGGGTCATGGCTGGTTTTGCCGCACCAACCATTACAGTCTTTCTATCTGACTTATTTATCGGATCATGATATGCTTTGTTTTGCAGTGCTGTTTGTTGCTGTGTGATCAGGTTCATTCAGTCCTCTTGGTTGAAACTCCGTCGATGGAATGATTCTGTGAACGCGCCACTTGGAAGGCCCTGCCATCGTTTTCGGAACATCGCTGTCACCGAACCACTGAAGCATTCTGGGGACCGACCTCAAGCTTCAGCGGACGCCTAAGTTGGGCCAATGAATGGCCAACTGATTGCAACGACAGCCATGGTATGCTGACCATCTGAAAGACATGGCACCACGGCACCACGCAGTTTTCGTGAGGCCATCGATGTCACGGCAGGAAAGATTCTCACATCTCAGAAGGCACGATGGCCCTCAAAGCGAACTTAGGAGAAGGCCTTTTCAAACAACGAGAAAAGCAACTCACACCGCCGAGCTGGAGCGCAGAGGCAAGCTTGGCAACGCGCGTTGAATTCACGCAGGGGTGCAACACAGGCACGCGTGCGATTGGAAGAAACATTGGAAAATGCTGAATTTCCACGGGAAATTTTCACTTCCGTTGCGAGCATTGCGACAAACCTTCCTGCCCACAAAAAATGACATCATGACCTTGATTGGCACAACCGCGCGCAAACATCACACAAATCTGAAGCAGACATTTCTTCGAAACTCAAGCGTTGGCACTGGCCACATTGCCAGGTCCCGCACAACCATAGGCCAGTAAAGTTGTTTGATTGTTGTCCGCTTATCCACATTCGAAAATTCCCAAGTCATCCCATATTGCAGTTGGTCAACGCGATCCACGCTTCGTCCCTCATCACAATATCTACACCTGCGCATGCCAAAGTGTCTGCCAGGCTACAGCACATGCCGATCCAAGTCGCTGAAACGCCACGCTCTCGGCAGGCCCGAGCTGATCGATTCGCTGGAAAAGTTGGCGTTCAACGCGCTTCCCTCCGCCGTGTCCGAAGACCACTGGACACATCAGTCCGGGGCCCAGTGGAGAAAATAAGCGCAGGGCCCAAGGCAGTGTCATCACATATTGGTGTTTCATGATGGCGGTCGCGGTGTTTTTTTCCCATTGTTTTTGGAAAGGCGATATTGGAGGGGGACGATTCCTGTGATCCATCCTGGTGAGCACTTGGTCAAGATGAAAGCAGTAATTAGTCATGATAACACAGAAGGATTTGTGCATGAAGGTTTGTTCAAATTAGTGGGCTCAATACCGTGCGGGGAAAGGGAATTTGCACGTACGAGCAAATCAGCCAGAACGAGCAACTGTGATAGAAACCTGCCCCCAATGACCCCCAATGATTTGGCCGCGTCCATGTTAAATGTTAGATGTCCTTGGCATGTTGGGAACAAAACGTGGCACTTCTTCGCAGGATCCAGGCAAACCCCGACAGTTTACTGTAAGACAGGGCAGGTCCAACGCCTTCATCGGAAAGTGCATTTGTGTGTGTGATTGTGTGTTTGTGTGCGTGTGTGCGGGCATTGATTGATTAGTTGTTAATGGATTTTAGGTGAAGGCACATTTTTTCCAGGCAAGCCCAAGGCTGGAAGCAGGTTACCCCCAAGTTACTTAATGGTAAATCAACTAGTGGTGGTTAGCGCCTGATCTACCATCATCCATAGACTGCCATGCCAGTTTATGATCATGGTTGACCATAATTTCATCATTGTGAATCATCCTGAACCATCAGCCGTTGCGAACCTAGCATTATTGGTCTTTTTCAGCCATCATGTGCCATTATTGTTGGATTTTGTTAGTGAGCATTCCTGTGATTCATCTAACCATTGCATGTCCACTAGAAAACCATAACTTTACCGGCCTAACGACCATGATTATCATGAATTAATTGTTGTTTGACGTCATGTTCGCTATTTAAAAATAAGCAATAGTCAACACCTCCATTCACAACCATGAGCCATTTTTAGTGACTACCATTCACCAACTACCATTGTAGTACTCCATAATCACCTCTTACTAAAGCTGCTTGCCCCCCGCTTGTCACTCCGCTTTCGCAACAGGTACCTGAGCCAAAGCAATGCCATCTATGCGGGCATTGTGGCGTGGCAACAGTTCACAGCGGCCAGTTGGAACGGGATGGCTATTGGTTGACCAGCCAACCGTGGGTTAATAGCCATAGCAGGGAATCAAACGGGGGAAAATGTGGAACTAAAATAGGGGGAAAGACTAACTTAGATAAGGGATATATTAACTATCTATGGTTATGGGATAATGTTAAACAACACATAGTGAATCAGTAACGCATAGAATCAGCCACAAATTTCAGCAAGCAGATGTGACAACAACAATAGGGGGGAGTATGTATAATATTAGTGGATGAACTACTGGGATGAAACGAGATAATCGGAATAGCCAACAGAAATCAACAGAACATGGTTGGTATTTTCACGATGTTTTTTTTCAACCGCATCAACTTTGGCTTCCGATTGACTGGCGCATATCTTTTGGGGCAACGAACCGCTTACCAATCATCAGCATCGGGGATAGAATCAACAATGTTCAAAAATAAGACGTGGAACAGAGTGAAATCTTTACCAACGGTGTCATGTTTGGTTTTCGGGACCTGTCAATATGTTTGATGCCCGATTTTACGACAAGCCAGGCAATACTTAGATGTGCCATGTCCACTTAGCAACTGGTCTGTAAAACATGGTTAAAGGATCTTAAAGGCCTATAATGGTTGTAAACCATGGTGGCTGTAACTCTATAACATTCTATAACCTAATTGATAGGGTTATTCACTATGGGTACATCTCACATACAACCCAGACCAGACCAGCTAGAACCTTGATGGCTGCCAACTACAGCAAGGACACGCAAGTGTGTGTTCTACATGAAGTAAAAGCACATGCATGCAGTGATGTGGCCATGGGTCAATATTAACCAACCAATTTCATGGTGGTTAATAACCAACCAACTATAGGGAAAACAATGGTTAATGATAGGGGAACCAGGGGGACTGAGGGTTTTGACCCACAGCCATATTTGAGTTTTTTGATGGCAGTGAATCTCTGCTGATCATCCCCTCTTCAACATTGATGTTTCCTTCTCGCTCGCCCCAACCACCGCTTTCCCTGATGAAGATGTTTTGAGATACGCTCCTTCATGGGCCCATGTGGATGCTTGCAACCACCAAATCCCGAAATGAAAACGGATTCCAAAGGCCTCAAGGATGCGGCAACAATAGCCATGGTTCATCATGGTTCACTGTTATTTCCAGCCAGCGATTAACCACTAGTGGATCAATTGGCTAATTGAATAGCGAACCAACTGGTATCAACCATTTCCAGCTAACTACTGGCATTTCAAATTTGCTATTCATGTTGGTTTCTGATTAGTGTAACCCCCCCTAAAGTAATGAAAATAGATGAAACCAACAGGTAGATATTAATCAGAAACCAACATTAACCAATTCTCATTGGCTCCTGCTATTAATCTTGTCGCTTCAACATTCAAATGTCGCTTCTCAGCCAAGCTTCAGGAGTCAGTCGAGGACACGGGTCACGGTACGAGCGGCGCCATGATGTCCAAGGTGAGGAGATCTGAGGCAACATTTCTATAGTTGGGATCATCGTGATCCACAATAACAGAGGATGTCATGGTTGACCCTCTCAATGGCTGCTGAACAATGCTGATCCACAACGTTAATATCAATGCCATGGTTGATGGGCAATAACAGGTTAATTCAATGGCCTCATGGTTTGATAATGGTCACTTTACAATGCTGACTTGTTGGTTGAATGGAAAAAACACTCCTGTATATCATGCCTAATAAAGGAAGAAGCGGGTTCACAATTGTTAACTCCAATGGTTATGAGCAACCAATGTCATAGAATTGTTAATTGCAAGTGCAATGTTTAGTACCGCTTCAGATTGGCTGATCATGTCTAGTGATGGTTAATTTTCGCAGAATCAAGAAGTGAAGAATGACAAGGAACGCGAAGGAGCCAGCAAGTGCCACTCTTCGTTAAGCACTTCTGAAAAGAATGTGTATCATGACATTATTAAAAACATTATCAACATTACAAACCGCATCATTCACTATCATGAAACCAGTAATTATGGACCATTGTTGAATTTTTGACCATTGTTAATGAACCAGTTCAGAAACAGCCACTGCGGGTGTTTTGCCACCAGTCGATCTTCCCCAGTCAGACTGGCGATTCATCTCTTTGGTTCCCTCATTGAAACTTTTATGGTCGTTTCAATCATTTGCTGTTTTCAACCACACCAAGGGATGATAATCTAGTTACTAGTTGGCTACTGTTTTGGGGGATGTGGCAAACAAGCATCAACCTGTTTTCCATGAAACCTTTGAGGATTTCAGTATACATGGGTGGTGCTTTGCCATCAATTACAGGGACAATATGCATTTCCAAGTTGTAGTTAATGCCCACAAGATTGCTGGCTAGTTGTGACCTCTTATGATCGACGGCCTTTGTCATCCACAATACTCCGATGTCACAATCCAACATGGGTGACTATCGAGGTCCATTCCGTATTATTGCATCAATCATTCTCCATAAATCACCTTTTTCATCCCTCGATCCATTCACATCTTAACGCAATTGTCATCATCTTCATGACCCATTCACCCATATCACTATTGACCCATACGTAACTCCTCTTGACCCTTGACCTATCTTCACCATTGTGAATGAAAGCCAGTGGGTGAGGTCTTTGGCAATGTGGGCTTGGATGCTACGGTCTATGGCCTCTCACCGAAGCCTAGCTGGCAACGACACCGGGGTACGCGGTTGGCATTTGGCGAGTACCATCAGGGGTTGTCCATGACCATCATGGTACCTATCACCATCCAAGAATCACTAAACCATCAGTTTTGGGAGTACACCATTTTTAGACAGACCCATTTGGCTAGCACTCTGGTGTAAATGGAATGATCAAGAACTGATTGCTTGCATTGATCAAGAATGCAAGTTTAATGAACTGATGGTCCAATCCTAGCCGTTGATGGCTAAACTAGCAACCAGATTTCATCAACCACCAGATTTCATCAACCATCAGTTAACCATTAACTATCAAGTAACCATCGTTTATTGTTTCATGATTGATCCCTCAATTGATCCTCCTACTGCAAGATTGATCGGCTATTGATTAGTCGTCACTTCTTCACCAATCATTGCTTATTTGTGGTTAGCCATTGTGAACTGGTTAAGAGGTTTATTGCCAGGGATGATAGTTAACACTCTTTGATTAACTGCTGATTATCAGTTCTTACGTGTCAAGTAACCATAGTGCTTAGTAACCAATGTAATTACTTATTGCTGCAAGTGTTGGATTGTTCCCGAATCATCAGGAATTATTTCGGCTATTGTACGGATAATTAATACAGCCGAATTATTAGCAATTAAGTTATCCAAATCATCATGTTTGGCATTAATCATCTCTGAATTATCCCATAGATCATCCAAACAGATTAGCATCAATTGTCAAAAATCATGATTATCCAATTGACAATCCGAAAAATGATCATCATCCAGAAATCCATCAAAAGAAAATGCGGTGCTTCTATTGTTTTCTATGTGTCTCTCAAGTCATAGGGTACCCCAAAGTTATGGTTGGTTGACCACTAAAAATCCACGAGAAAAAAGCATCATCCCCTCAACGCCGCCGCCGCAGCTCAGGAACTTTCCATGCTGCACAGTGAACTTCGCTCAGGGCTGGGGCAAATTCGTGGTTCGGACGCCCAGAGGCGGCAACGTTGGATGTCTCAAGCCAGGGGGAAGCCGCAAAAATGGATGCTATGAAAATGCTTATTGATGGTCCTTTAGGGGTGAAAACCATTAATACTGGCTAGTAGTGAAGGACGGTTTATAAATGGTTGACAATGGTTAATTATCAACAATAGGGGATGAAACAAGGGGATAATGACCAACAATATACGATAATGACCAATGATAGGGGATAATAACCAGTCATGGTTTGGTTTGTCGTGGCTAAGAATGGTGAATGATAGGGAATGATCATCAACAATAATGCTGAATTAAGCAACTACTAGTTGGCTTATGGTTGAAAATTGTTCACAATGCTCAATAATTAACGAGGGGCCAGTAACCAGCAATAGGGGATATACCAACCATAGGTGATTGTTTTCAAATAAATGGTCAATAAGCAGGATGAGAATTGAAGGTCCTCTTTTTGAGAAACACCCACATGTGTTATTGAGTTTGATCCTGGATATGGAAGTTGCACAGTCGTTGATTCGTTGATGCATCTATGGTGTTTGGTTGGTTGACAGTTGACAACGATTGACGTATAGTTTGTGTATGGTTAAGGTAATGTTCAAGGTTGGCGGAGGTTCACATTGGTTGATGGTTGATGATTGATGGTTGGTCATGCTGATTTTGTGAGAAGGTTTATTGTTTAACCGGTGCTAAGTAGATCCCAACTGTTGTTGGGTGTTGCTGGTATGTGTTTGTGTTTGCTTACCTTGCATTTGTTGTTTATGCACTGTTTTGTTGATATGCATTTATGCACATTCCAGGCCGACAGATGCAAGGTATGTATATGAATATATGCATGCATAGGCAGGTGCATTTATGGGTCCATGTGCATAAGTTCTAGAATATTGCCATCGTCTATGAAAGAATCACAGCGACCATGGTTCCAATTCACCACGTTGAGTACAAGCAATGGATAGCATCAAGAGACGCATTAGATAACTGGGTCTATCGACGTTTTTGATACTACATTGATGGAGTATGCATGATCATCAATCATTGTAGTTGCTTTAGATGGCGTAGTTTGATGAAATCTGGGTACTTCACAGTTGCTTTCATTGTATATGACTCACGCTACTGGGTATGTGTCGGAAGCATGTGAGAAGTGAACCTTCCAGTAGCTGTTACTGAAAGTGGTAAGCATCAGAAAGCTGTCACAAGCAACCAAAAGCATGATACAACCGCCACAATCTGAGGGTGTGTCTATAGCAATCAGGCCGCGCAAATCCAAAGAAACCTGGAGCTGATGATAAGTTGGCAGTGATCCGGCTTAGCATTGGAGCTGAAACTGCTGTAGGTTCCCACTTGTTCCACTTATCCCATCCCAGCAGCAATATTATGTCGGATTCGATGTTTCAGCAAGCTCAAAAGCCGGCTGTTGCTAGATCACAATAGCTTGAAAGACCGGTTTGTCCAGTGGGTGCATTCCGACCCGTGAACTGTGTATTCAATGGAATCCCCTTAAGAAACCTGCCATGTAAAGTGGAAGAATCTATGATTGCTTATGTTTGCTTGATCATTGCATTACTCGACAATCATGTGGCACCTACCTGGAAAAATGATTGCGACCTATTACAAGGTGTGCCCCACTTGTATGCTGGTTAATAAGCCGTTTAACTATAGTTGTACCTACCATGACTGGTGGTTGCTCTACATAGAACTTAATTTAGCTAACGAGGGGACCACCTTGTACCATTGCCTGTTGACCAAGCGTTGGACCATTTCGTATCTCAGTAGGCTCAACTGAGACTGCAAAAGTGTCGGGCTCCGCCTCAGGCCTTGGGTTTGTGGCTCTTTGACGGCTGGGGAGCTTAGATTGGCCATGGAACCAGTGACAACGATGACTGGCTAAGATGTCTCACGTTGATCACGGTTCATCAAGGTGATGATTATTGAAGGATAGTGAAGGTGAATCAGGATTGATGATAGTAAGTTCCAGTAGCTGTTAATAATTGGCAGGCCTTTTTGATGGTAGATGTGTTTCTCCTCATGATGGGTTCCGGCAACCAATGACTCGGCTAAACCATGAAACCCCCAGCTGTGACTGAAACCGCAGGATATCAAGTCGATCGGCTGGACGGATTGGTGAGTGACACGTGTTGTCCTCAACCTGGCTGAGAATGGTCGGCCAGTCATGGGAACAACGAACTTCACAGTGTAACCGGAGATGACACCAAGTCACCTGCATGAGCTGTGGAAGTGAACCACCAAGGGAGCAGCCAATGATGCTCGCTGGCTGCATCCACCGATGCCCCCGAGAGAGTATTGGTCCGTAGGGGAAAAATCTCCGTGTTTGCACGGTTCAAGTTGACAGGTGAAGCTAGCAAGCCAGTACTTAGAACTAAAAGCTCAAGCATCAATGAACCAACCACCAACCATCATTCATCATCATCATCATCATCATCATCATCATCATCATCATCATCATCATTCACCATCCTCACGCATCATTAGACACCATAGATGGTGCCACATGGTGCCCAGGCGGAGCAGATGGCGAGATGCTCGGGGCTCGGTCTGTTTTTCGATCGCCTTTCGATCGCCTTTCGATCGCGGGGCACATGTAGCATTGCCAGGTATGGCAATGTGTGTGGCCTTCATGAGGTGCCCCAAACATTGCTTTAAAAAGGTTGTTTTTCACAATCGTTTCTCACTAACCATGATGCCTAATTGATCAGGAAACCATCGATCATAAAACCATCAGTTCTTTATCATCATTAAAGCATGAGTCAGCCATCAAGAAACCATCAGTTTACTTAACTATCATTAAACCATCATTGCACCATGTAAAAACCGTCACTCAACCATCATTGGACCATGAAAAAAACCCTCATTGAAGCATCATAGGTCATTCAATCGTGATTGTATGCCGACACGGTTCGCCTCGGTTTGCCGAGGCCCTTGCTGTTGTCGGGTGCCTTTGCACCCAGCCAGGTACAACTACCAGTAGCGGAGGCGATGCTTGCATCAAGGGTTCACGTTTGGTCAAGCTGGCGACTATAGAGATTTTTAAGGTTTCATATGGGGGGTTTATTCATAGGGTGTCGCTAATATTGCTCAATAATAGGGGAGAACAACCAACAATAAGGGTCAATGAAATGGTTTAGTAGTGATATGGTGGTTTCTCAAGCCACAGGGAACCCCAAAACTATTTGGTTTATTATCATTATCACTATTATTATTATTATTATTATTATCAATGGTCAATATTGAATGATTTAGGGGTACCCTATTTTGAGAAACACCCACACAAGGCACGTCTGTACATTTCCAGATGGCCCCAATAGTCATCATACTAAAGGTTGGTTTATTACTAGTAATGATTAATATTGGATAATTGCGGAGTTCCCATATTTTGAGAAACATCCATTTACTATCATGGTGACTACTAATCTTGGTGGCTAAATCTCTTGGGGACTAGATACCCTTTGGGATTAGATGGCTTTACCATGATTTTCCATATACCCACTCGAAACTAAAGTTTTTGCAGGGGATCTATAAGCCACCAAGATTAGCTGATGGTTAGTTGACGGATTCTTGATGATTAAATGTTGGTTCAATGATGTTTCAACTTTGGCAAGTGATAGCTTCATAAGAATTGTTGATGATCGGTTATCAGTGATTGCTATGGTGCTGACATCAACGCTTTTTGTTCGTTAGAGATGGACCTTGGGGCAGCACATGGGCTTCCTAAAATACAAACGCTTCGCAATGATTTGCAGAACTTTTGTTCATGTTTGCTCGGGACGACCCATTTCTGCCCACATGACTGGAAAGAGTCGGTAACCAGATTGACTTAGCAGCTGCTGTTCCTTCTGGCGACTTTCTCGCTGTGGCTAGCCATCCCTAGATCTCCGCGTTTCCGCCCCCTGTCATAAAACCCAGTTCTGGGTGGCTTCCCTACTAAAGATGATCGTAGCTTTAGGATGATTAAGGGGTTATAGTTGACTATGACCCAATGTGGTTTTGTTTTGACACGTAGATAAAGGGGTACATACTGATTTATGTTCATCTGTTTTTCATGCTCATTTAGGAACAGAGATTTACAAACAGACACGAAAATATGCAGATTAGTTGCCGTTTTCACTCACGCATGTTTATGCATATCATGTTGCATGTCCATACGCATGCAAACATGTACATTGGCACACGCGCACAATGACACACACGCACACAACTACATATATACATACATATACATGTATATATTTTTTTGGACTTAAATGCGCCCGTGCACCTTTAAAGAACCTTGGGTACATGTATGATATATACATATACATTATTCATATTTAACCATTTACATATGTATTCATACATGTTCACTATGGTGTATCTACACAATGCATGCTTCACAGATGCAAGCCTGTATATTTGTCCGGCACATTCCTACACATCTCCAGATGGCCCCAATAGTCATCATACTAAAGGTTTATCCTTTAGGCTTGTCTCGACAGACCTAAACCCTTGTTTTCCACAGTTTTGCCAGACAATTGATTTTTCTCTCCCGAACAGAAATTCAAGAATGATATATTTTGAGAAATTCGTGAAATCCTCGTTTTCAGTTGTACAGGGCTCAGGGTTGAACTCATAATTTCCTTAATTTTTCAATTGGGATCATAGGCACGGCTAAGGTTGCCTTTCAGCTCGTCAACGTTTGCCTGCAGGGCCGGGGCTGGCAAGGTTTGAGCTTTGGGCTCATGACCGCTTGCTTGCAAGGCCAAGGGCTGGCTGACTTTGTTTTCGCTATTGTTTCTTTGGGAGGCATGCCTGAGGTCTGCTTCCGGCTCATGACCGCTTGCTTGCAAGGCCAGGGGTCGGATTGAATTCACAACTGCTTCTTGGCGAGGCATCGCATGGGCTGGCTTTGGGCTCAGGACCGCTTGCTTCAGGTCGGTCTACTTTGGGCTCATGGCCGCTTGTTTGCAAGGCTAACCAAATGCTGGCTGACTTAGTTTTCATGTGGGCTTGCTTTGGGCTCATGCTTGTTTGCTTGGGATTGAGTGGGGGTCTCTGGTTGGAAGGTTGGGCTTCCGGCTGCCCGGCCAGCCTAGTTTGCAGCTTGATTGGAAGCCATGGCCGTTTGCCTGCAAGGATGAGGCTGGCAGGGATTGAGTTCGCAACCGCTCCTTTGCAAGGCATATCTCGGGCTTGGACTTTCTTTGAACTAAAGACTTTGTCTTTGCATGGGAGTGGCTTGGATTCACGATCGCTTGCCTGCAATTGCTTCACCGCCCCTTGCTTACAAAGCAAGGCTTGGGTTGGCTTTGGGCCCATGGCCGCTTGCTTGCAAGGCAGGGGAGGCCACCTATAGGAATGTTCAGTTGTAGCACCACTTCTGCGGAGATGGTAACAAAGGGGGGATTTTTTGGAAAAGGATGGCCCATGATATCGTCAACTTTCCTCAAGCCATCACTTGCAGTTGATTTCTGCTGGTTATTTTCGGGGCTAGCAAAATTTCATTTGTTGGCGGGGATGATGTCCTCGACCGCGCCCAAGCGGAATGACAACAGGGACAACAAGCAAAAGTCACCTCATCAAATTTGGTCACGGGCAGGTGCAGCATCCTTGTCATGCAGCCTTGGGCATTTCGACGCTTTCACGCCACAGAAGCTTGCAGCTCATTCGTGCTATTTGTCGTTGGATTGGTTTTCCCCGTCCTTTTACTAATTTTTTAAGCCCTGAAATTTTGCTTCTGGTCGTCAGTATTTGCTTCGCCCTTCATCTTTTTTGCTGTCCACCTGAGCCACGGTTTGATTGCTCCGCTAAGTCTGCAAGCGCCGCAAGGTCCAAGGTGGGCAGGGAAGAAAGCTCACTTTTTTTCGTTGCCAGCCAGGCAAGACTATGTCTTACGAGCAGCCAGGCATGGTGAAAACGGAACACCGAAAAATTGTCCAGTTTTGGGGCGATGTGCTGCGCACATCCCGGCAAGTGGCGAGATCTTCAGCTTTCCCCTCCGGCCCAAGTGAATCTGGCACCACCAGCGCACATTCCGGCCCCACAAGCCACTTCAACTTGTTCTGGTCCACCTGACGTAGCCCCGCTGCAGCTCTTTCCATTAGGACATCAAGCACCTATGCGCTGATGGATCTTTTACAATTTTGACCGGATAGTGGTGAGCGCCTAGCAACACGTTCACAAGCACTACCTCAAGCATTTGAACGCCTCCTAAGAGGAGCTATGCGTTTATGCAAGCGTCCCCTTTGCTTGGAACTGCCAATGCTGCGCTGAATGTTTTTCAACCCTGTGCTATGTATCATGTAGTGTTTGTGAGCTTGGCCGTGTGCAAATGGTTTTTTCATGCGTGTTGAGAAAGCCTGTCGAATGAATGTCTTGGCAGGGCGTGGCAGCGCCAAAATTCTGCGCAGGAATTTGTTTCTTTGGCTGGAGATGATCTTCAACATGGTCTAGTCTCACGCCTCTTCTGCATCTGATTCAAAGCCGATGAAGAATGGGCCAGGCCATATGTTTGTGCAAGCAACGGTTTGTCGGGCCATTTTGGCAGCGGTTGCCCGCAAGAAGGCTGTTTCATAATCATGTTTTGGGCTGCCTGTCAGAGGCGGCTGTGGCATGATGAAAATGACTTTGGGCTTACAGATATTATTGAAGGGAACGGCTAGCATGAGGCCAGCTTTTGTCTCGCGCTGCAGCGCGAAGGATTGACCCAGATGCCTAGCAATTATTCACAAACATTGCGCTAGAACAGTTTTGGGCCCTTGGCAATCCACCAGTGAAGCAACCCATCTGCCGGTCTTTTTGAAGGCCATTGGGTTTCAGGCGGCCGCAGAATTTTCTAGCTTTGGAGGCTACGATCAAGAGCTGAAGACGCATTGGCATTTTGAATGTTTCAGCGCCCGGGGACATGGCCGACATACTTGCTATCTAGATTTTCATGATGAATTTTGATTCCAATTTTGGTTTTGCGAGCGCTGGATGATAATTGTGGCTGCTCGCAAAGGGCAGGGCTGCAAACAGTAGCTGGGCCAGTGACTGCTTGAAGTTTTTTAATAGTATAATAGTATATGGAACATGCGTTGTCTCCTTGATTGCTGGTTATGAGGCACTTCAGGACGACTCCGCCTACATCAATAGCAGAAGGGTGCAAGAACACCAATCATGATTTCGTCATTGTATTGCACAAGCTTGGCAATGATTCAATGAGAACAGGCAGGCTATTGCTAGCTGGCTTGTCACGGGTGACCGCTCCTTCGGGGATACGCCGCTGATGATGGCTCAACAACTTGTGAATGGATTGTCGTACCCAGGCGACACTTGGTAGCTTTGGGGGCCGAATATTAGCCTTACATTAGAAGGTGGTATGACCCGGGTGCTTGTTTTGTTAAGTGCCAGAGGATCAGAAGTGTGCCAAACAGTTAGCGTCTGCCATTGTAGGTCGCAGCTACGGATCGCATCTCGGCCGACGGCCGAACTTTGCCAGAAATTGGGCTCAGCAGCGCACCAATTGGGATTTTCATGAAAGTTTAGAAGCCCCCAAAATAAAACAGCCGCACGCCTGGAATCGTGAAATTGGCTTGGCTCCAATAGGCCTTGTTCTTTGCCATTTCAGCAAAATGCATTTTAGCCCCGCACGCATGCTCCAGTCTTGAGGATTTGCTCGGGGCAGCCATGGGGCATTTTGTTTGTCTCCGGTCACCCGAGCTTTCACATTGAGCGTGCGATTTGGACTGGGTTTTCACAATCAATAAAAGAAGTAAATGATCCGTAACGTATCGTAATGTGGCGCTTGGTCGTGGAAACTGGTTCCTTTCCGTGCCTTTTTCCAAATTGGAATCTGGAATTGCTGGGAAATTTGGGCGTTCTGGGGGCAATGAGATCTATCGCAATTAGATTTAGGCCCTGCGCGCCCCAAGGAAGAGCCCCGACGCAAGAAGACAAAATGCCGTGGATGGTGGCGCTTGAGCGCTTGAAGCCCCCCTTGCCCATGTGGGCCTGGTATTCGCGGGCCTGCCCCCAAGCTTTTCATCAGTAATTTGAGCTGGGCATGCATCAGCCTGCTGGACAGGTTTGGTTTGATTGCGCTTCCAACATTTCATTCTTCATTTGATGCCAGCATCTAACAACACCGAGGCGGGCAATGGCGCTGTTCAGCTTTGACTTTGTCAGGTCTGGTTTGGGGGAGAGCGATGCTACGAGGCGACAATTTATCCAATGCACGAAAAACGGCCGTTCGGGAATTGCTTGTTCTACAGTTAAGCTTGTTCTAGATTTTTCAGGCCTTGCGAGCAGCAACATCACCCAGCTGGAAGTTTGAGCTTGCATCAACCACCGCTTTCAAAGGGAGCAGCACGCTTGCAGATAATGTAGCCAATTGCGCCCAGGTGCGGGGTTGTTGTAAAGTTTTTGTACAAGCATGACTGCGCTGCGGCGATCTTTTTCCAATATTTTGACCCAAATGACCCAAGCAGCGCTCTCCCCCAACCCAGCACCAATGCCAAAACCGTTGCTAAGCCGTAGCTGTGGCTTGCAGATTGCACGACGCATGAAATAGCGTTAGTTACAATAATTTGTGCCAGCCCGCCCGCCCACCCCAAGGAAGATTGTTTCAGTTCAGACCAACAGTTCCGCACATTGCGTGCAGCAAAGAACGGCAGAACACCCGCGTATGAAAGCACAGGTGGGGAGGGCACAAGAGCGCGAAGAAGCCGAAGCATTCAGATCAGCCAGAGGGGTGAAAGGAATGCTTGGGTCTGGAAAACAGGATCAAGCAAAGCCTTCAGGGTTGATTTAGCAGGCCACATCCGAGCCCGTGACTGCCAAGACCGTTTCCTGACCGGATGTGGCTGAGGCTGGCTTTGGGCGCACGACTGTTTGCTTACAAGGCCCCGCCTCATTACGGCTCTGCGCTCATAACCGTTTGCTTACAAGACCGGGCTGGCTGGGTTCGGTTTTGAGCTCATGACTTGCGTTTGGAAAGCCAAGGGTGGCCAACTTCGTTTTCATGCCACTTTTCAAGAAGCATGAGCAAAATTTCATTTCAATCTATCAACTTGCGCTTGCAAGGCCAGGGCTGGCTGATTTTGTTTCATGATGTTTTCTCACAAGGCATGCCAGAGGCCAGATTTTAAGCCATGGCCGCTTGCTTGCAAGGCCAATTTGTTGTCATGACTGTGTTCCCAGTGAGGCCAGCTTTGGACTAAGCTGGTTGACTTTGTTTTCATGATTGTTTTGCCACGAGGCATGCCTGAGGCCAGCTTTTAAGTCATGACCGCTTGCTTGCAAGGCCAAGTTGTTGTCGTGACTGTTCTCATCAGGCACGCCTGAGGCCAGCTTTGAACTCATGACCGTTTGCTTCCAAGACCAAAACTAGCCGACTTTGTTTTCGCGATTGTTTTGTCACAAGGCACGCCTGAGGCCAGCTTTTAAGTCATGACCGCTTGCTTGCAAGGCCAATTTGTTTTCATGACTGTGTTCTCATAAGGCACGCCTGAGGCCAGCTTTTAAGTCATGACCGCTTGCTTGCAAGGCCAATTTGTTTTCATGACTGTGTTCTCATAAGGCACGCCTGAGGCCAGCTTTGAACTCATGACCGTTTGCTTCCAAGACCAAAACTAGCTGACTTTGTTTTCACGGTTGTTTTGTCACAAGGCATGCCTGAGGCCAGCTTTTAAGTCATGACCGTTTGCTTGCAAGGCCAATTTGTTTTCATGACTGTGTTCTCATAAGGCACGCCTGAGGCCAGCTTTGAACTCATGACCGTTTGCTTGCAAGGCCAAAGCTGACTGACTTTGTTTTCATGATTGTTTTGTCACAAGGCACGCCTGAGGCCAGCTTTTAATTCATGACTGTTTGCTTGCAAGGCCCAGCTCTGGCCACGGTTGATTTCATGACCGCTTCCTTACAAGGCGGCATGGCGGCCGCCTCTCGGCTCATGACCGTTTGCTTGCCAGACCGGGCGTCGGGTTTGATTTTGGGGGCTGAATGGTTGTTGATGACACACGCCCCTTCAGCCATGGGCGTTTATTGACAAATATTTTTGGCGTAAAGCGACCCTCAATCAAGTTTTAGCAAGATAAACATCACAAGGCATTGCCCCCGGTCAATCCGAACTAAAACAGCGCCAACGACAACAGCAACAGCAACCGCAGGCCAACAGCGCCAACACACCCAAACAAACAATCACAACAACAAGAACAAGAACAAGAACAACAACAACAACAACAACAACAACAACAACAACAACAGCAGCAGCAGCAACAGCAACAGCAACAGCATCAACAACAAGAACAAGAACAAAATCAACAACAGCAGCAACAACAACAGCAGCAACAACAACAACAGCAACAACAGCAACAACAGCAACGACAACAGCAACAACAACAACAACAACACCAACAGCAACAACAACAACAACAACAACAACCACAACGACGACAACGGCCACAACGACCACCAGGACAACTCAAAAAAGCAACAGCGACAACAACAACAACAACAACAACAACAACAACAACAACAACAACAACAGCCACAGCCAAAGCCATAGCCATAGCCATAGCCATAGCCACAGCTACAGCTACAGCCACAGCCACAGCCACAGCCACAGCCACAGCAACAACAGCAGCAGCAGCATCAACAGCCACTTTTCCTCATCTTCCAAGTCGCACCCAAGCAAGCCAGGGTCTGAAGTTTCCAGGAGCCTAGCAAAAATCATTCAAGAAAGGCAAGTGCCAACGGTGCCCCAGAGCCCATCTTGTCATTTCCAGTTCTCTCATCACAGTTCTGCCCGGTTTTATTTCTCCTTTGCCGACATTTCTCCGTGCCTGCTGCTCTTACATGGCATCTCTTCTCAATGTGGGCCCTCTCTCTCTTGGCATCTTTGCGTGAATTCAGCTCTCTCATGGCATCTTTCTTGATTTGTTTGTCTGGCTTCACTGCTCACGGTGTCCCATATCGTTTCCTGTCCACTTCCTCTCTTTTGCAACATCCCTTGCTCCCATTCATGTCCGCGAGCGCCTTTTCTCAGCGCATTCTTTTTCGGAACCGCCTCTCAGCGCCATCTCTCTCACACCTCTTCAGCATGATCTTTGTCCTGTCAGTGTCACGGGTTCTCTCCTGATCCTTCTGCTCGGTGTCAGCTGTCTCATTCCGGCTCTTATTAGCGCCGTCTCTCCTGACATCATTGCTCAGCATCGGCTCCTGCACGACACAGTAATTTTATCGAAACCATTTCCACTCACATCAATGCCTATTGCTCAGCGCCAGCTGTCTCATGACTTTTCCTCTCAGCATCATTTCTTTTGCAGCCCCTTATTAGGTCCAATGTCTCTGGGCATTTTTCCTCAGTGCTGGCCTCCATCGACATCATTTCTGAGCGTCATCTCTGGCATCATTGCCCAGTGTCAGCCTGGGCCAGCTTGCCCGAGATCCCTTGACAAATTTTTTGCGAAGTTTTCTGGTGAGATGCGCGGAAAATTTCAGCAGAATATGAGCGGGGCGGGGTCAGAGAGATCTGACACGCACAAAGTCCGCAGGGTTGCTTGAGCGAAATCAAGACGTGCACGAAGCGCAAACGAGAGCGATCCCCATGCAGAAGGCCTTCAAAACGTGCACAACACCCAGGCAAGAGAAATCCGGCCAACACAAAGTCCGCCCTGGAGAAAATGGGAAACCCTAACAATCGCGAAGTGTGTATTTCAACTTTGGACAACAATTTTCACAGGGCCTTCAAGAAAATGCGTTGGTTTGCTTGCTCAAGTTTGTTCATTGTGGGACCCATCGCTATCAAAACAAGGGGCGCGAGGTCCATTTGGATCCAATTGCTAAATAGCCCACCGCTCAAAACCCTTAGCGCAACCTGGACTTCACCCTCCGGCTGTTCTTTTTGGGGTTTTGGTAGGTAGAAACAGCCCATGCCATCAGTGCTTAGTAATGGATATGGGTGCATCGAAAAATATGCCGCCAGAGTTTGTGTGAAGGGACATTACTGGTGGCGAGGCCCTTCATGTTCCGGAATTGTTTGGCGCGCATTGCCCGCGAAAAGGTGGACTTGGATACGGTGTACCCGTTCCACCCGGAGGCACCTGGGCCAGCTGTTTTTGAGACCAGGCCCTTATCAGACCCAGGGATGCCACTGACCTGGGGGTGCAAAACTGAAGCATCAAATCCATTGTTTTGTTTTAGCACTGCCGTTGCACCCATTCAAAACAAATGTGTTTGGAAAATTTATTCGCGAGGTTTGGCCATGCCAGATTTTGTACAGCCGACGGTGTATCATGTGCAACGCTTCCTTGGCAACATGCAAAGTGTTTCCGACGAAAAGGCACGAAGTTTTTCACGTTCTTGGCACATTTGGACACAATTTTGCAGATGCAGTTGTTTCGTGGACAAACAGCGCGCAGTTGAATGAACACAGAAAACATCAGATCATTTCCTTGCAGTATCGAATCCCGGCCCAGGCCGTTTGAAAAGCTTGAATTTGTAGCACTTGAAAAGTTTTGGGGACAGTGGCTATTGAGAAGAAATACAAGAATTCGTTGTCATTTCGCAATTTGGGCATTGAAAGCGATGACAGGCCACATTGCGCTATCTCGTTCGGAAAACACGCGCCCCGTCGGAGACTGAACCAGGGCTTGGTGGGCCACCAGCTAGATTTACATTCGCAGATCACATGTCCAGTTCCACAGGGCCGTGGAAAGGCAACCGCAGTTTTGCAGCTACAAAGAGATGCCCAAGCCGCCAGGAAAGCAGATTTGTCATTGGGATACAGATATCAATGATACCAATGATTTATGATGGAAAAATGACTTCAATTGGAAAGTTCAATCCACCGCGAAGTCAGTCAATTCTCCCATGGAATATACCTTGTACCTGTTCATAAGCACTCTGCTTATCCTACTTCCCTAGCTAAAACTGCATGTTTAGGCAGTTTTTTTTGAATCGTGCACCATATCTATATCAGATAGATCACAGGTGGTCCAAACGCAATTTTACCATTTTTTCCGGGGATTTACCATCGAAAACAGAGGGTTTTTGACACCGATCTCCCAAGTTTTTACCCAATGCAAATCTCTACCCTATTTTTAATTATATCGATTTATTTATTCATGTATTCATTGTTTATTTGTGTATTTTGAATATATGCATTATTTTGCTTGCATATTTAAATACATATCATGTGTATCTGTTCGTGTTTTTAATATGCAGTGAAAATTGGACTTCCTCGACAAATATTTTGCGATTGGCCATGTTTGGTGCAGGGAACGCACACAGGTGTTTCGATGTGAATCCCTACTGCCCACTACTGCCCGTATCTGGATTCACCATGGTTGTGGGTCTCGCGCTTGGAACTTATTTACAGCAACTGTAATTAATCACCAGGTGACTATATATTTTGGTGATCAATAACGATGGTTCTGACTATATGTTATTTTCTATGGTTGGTTATCTGAATCTGATCATTAAGCAGCTTACCACCAACGACCACCTCAATGAAATGCCATTTGCCACAGCTTTACCAACTGAAATCTCGTGGTGAACTATGCCACTGGAGCACCACACGGTCCTCAGGTTTCAGCTCCTTGTTCGAGTACCATTGTGGGCTGATTTGTCACGTTCCCAGGCGCCAGACATGAGCCACCAAGTTACCCACGGAGGTTGTTCAATAGCAGCAACAGTCAAAGGGGATGGGTTGGTCCATTGTCAACTGGTTTGTTTAATGATTATGTAATCAACTAGTTGATTAAAGTTGGTCAATAGTTGCCCTTCGTTGTAATAAGAACCAACCATGGGTTGGTTAACGGTGATCAATGGTAACCAACAACCGACAATGATCGCGGGAGAAGCAATCTTTTGCCTTTCTGTTTGAATGCATCAGGCAATGATTTGGCTGGAGATGAAAATTTGATAAGACAAAGCTGGTGAAAGGGGGGGGCAGAGGGGTCAACTCGCTTGCTTGAGCATCACCTGTTAAGGTCTGTCCTGGTCCTCATCCTGTTGCGGCTCATGTCCGATAGGTTTTCCTGATCAATTCACAGGTTTTTAGGACCAAAAATTTGGCTTGAAAAGGTCAACATGGCCCCCGTTGTCCTTGACAAGCTGATGTTGTTTGCTGGTTTAATGGTTGCTAAAAGATTGGTTCATGATTGATCAATCGTTGCCTAATCGTCGGCCAATGGTTGGTGATTCCCTGGTAAAACGTTGGGGAATGGTTGGTACATTTGAAGCAACTAGCGAAGTTCTGATTGTGCGAGGTTTTTTGATGCTGCTTGGAAGTTACAGCATGTGAGCCAACAAGCCGATACAGAAGGCGATGGCACACCATCAGTGGTGTACCCTCGAATGTGGCGGTTCTGAAAGGGTGGTACCTCCCAACCCTTTGGGAATGAGCTGTTTGTGAACCATCTATCATCATCATCATCATCATCATCATCATCATCATCATCATCATCATCACTATGAGCATGATAAACCAACAATCAACCACGAACTCACCATGACCCAAGAGCAACAGTTCTTGGACCATTACTGAACCACAAATGAACTATCATTGAACCATTAATTGATCATCAGTCATCGCAGATTCGCTCATGGATTCGCAGGACCATTGACTGTCGATCCGAACCCTCGATGTTTTTCAGACGTCGATTGGCGTTGCGAAGAACTCATGGAAGCTCTCCATGGAACTGCCGGTGGGACCCATGGTTGCCGAACATGACCGTTATCGCTCAGAACCGACCGCTTCAACCACCATCATCTTCCGAGGTGCCATCATCAACACCATTCTCAACTGCCTCGCTATCAACCATGGTCAAGCATCATCATCAAGCATTAGTATTATGTAAAGTCGTGGGCCTTGTGAGCAAACCTCTGGACCGAATTGTTGTACTCTAAAGTGACATGTTTGCATAGCTGGTATATCCCCCATGGTTGCTAGTTGTTATCCCCTATGGTTGCTAGTTGTCCATTTCCCCAGCCATGATGGCCAAGTATCATCCACCACTCTTCGCCGTTGACTCCTGGTGACCACTGGGGTGGCTGACAGGTCACGGGAAGCCGTGGACCACTTCCCATTCCAAGCGACGGTTTCCACCGTCGCTTGGAGATGCGTTGCATCAGTGGTCCATGACGTTTTCCCGGCGGTTGGTTGTATGGTCGTGGTGTTTTCGAGGATGAGTTGATGGTTGAGTAATAGGGATTTATAGGGGATGAGAACCAACAAAAATTGGGAATATACCAACTATATGGTGGTTGTGGTGTTTTTGAGGATGAGTTGATGGTTAGGTGATTATAGCGGCTCATAGTAGGGGAGCATAGTGGCTAAGATGACGGGATCATGGTGGTTGATAGTAGTGGAGTATGATGGTTAAGCAATAGGGATCAATAGTGGATAGGAACCGACAAAAAGGGGAGATATACCAATTATGTCGTGGTTTCTTAAAATTGGCAACCCCTAACGGTGTTAGGTTTATTGCTACAAATGATCAATATTGGATGATTTGGGGTGTCCCCTATTTGAGAAACACCCATATCGGGGCATCTTAGTGGGCTAAGTGTGAAGCATCATGTTACATAAGTTTTCATTTGTGGCCAATTTTGTTAGCACAACTTTGATCATGGCTGCACCATACAACTCCTTCAATGCTTGACGAGCTATGGCCAGCTCCATCTCCCAGGCATTGTTTGTACCGTTGCCATGAGTCGTTCCTTTGTCAATACGTGGTGTTTTTTCTTCTCCATGTCCTTGTTTGCATTGATGAAGTCCAAGGATTGTTTTAGCTGCTCTTTCAACAATGCATTTAATACACCATCACCTCTACTTTGACTATCGTCATGATTGCTACCTTTCCTAGTGTTGCTAGCAGTGATGGTTACCATCACTAGCCATTGGTTTCCCTACTATTGTTAGTTACTATCCCCCGTCAACTTCGCTGGTTAATATTGACCCATCGCCGTATATGGCTGGTATACCCCCACTATTGTTGCTTCTTATATCCTATTATTAACCATTAACCAGCTAGAGACCACCATGGTTGTTGGTTGTTAGTACCTCTGGGGTCTTCTCCATATGATTCTTTCCTACCGCCGTGCTCCACTCAGGTCCATCAGTGTTTGTGCTGCCAGTGGAGGGAGACATGGTTTGGGAGGCCCATGGCTGGCACAGCATGGTACCAGGCAACCCGACTGAATAACAAAAGTCAGCGTAGTGAAGCCCAGCAGAGAAGAAAATGACAACAGTGATGGCAATCTTAAAAGGTATCGACCTAACAATTCATAAAGTATCAACATAACAAATTGAATTGAGTCGCTTGAAGCCATCATTCGCCATGTTTACCACTTGGATTTAGTGCTTCTTTCCTTGCAACCCTTAAAGGAGACGACCACGGCATCCAGATCCGGATGTGTCTTAACCAGTTCATTGGCCAATCAGTTTCTGTCTCGGTACCATTTCCAATCTTTCAGACCTGGACTTCACGAGACGTTGCTGGTACAACCATTTTCCCGGCAGTGCCGGTGAGCGCAACCCCGCAATCGTTTGATCGGTCGAACCAATTCACCGCAGTTTCTGCGTAGTGCCGTGGGCAAATTGGGATTCTATTCCCCAAACATTCATCATCCTGAAGCATCTAAGCATTCCATTTCGCAAGTTGGTTCGGAATTCTACCCGGATTTCGAATGATCATGAACCAACATCGACAATATTGGTTGTTTCCCATGATAAGGAATGAATCATGAACTGAGAATGGCATATCGTATTCGAAGTTTGCTTATCAACTAGCATCCACCACCTTCCCTATTGCTACGTTGTATCACTATTTGCTAGTTTGATACAAGCATCATAGCAACCTAGAATTTGCTGTGAACATCACTGTTTGTGAACCATTGCTATGTTGCATTATTGCTAATGTGGTTTTTATTGTGGTGCAGTGCTGTTAACAAATGGGTATACTGTGGACCGGTAACATGTATCCTATCATGCATTGCGTATCATCTATCACTCTCAACACAGTTTGACAAAGTTATCCAGTATCACTGTGTCGTGCGGCCCTCTAAACACTGCAATCGCTGTGAAACAATGATGTATTTGACTTATTAGACAGTATGTATGTATACTATGTCAACAAATGGTGGCTTCTCATTTCCTAGGGGTGCCCCTAGTTATCATCCACCATCAACCATGTATGGCAACAAACCGACCATAGCTTTGGGGGTCCCCTATGGCAGGCGTGTTCACATCCACCGTCATTTGCCATCCAGGTCCGCTTTGCAGCAGATTGGAAGCTGGTGGAGCACCAGGGCTATGGCCATTTTTTGTTGGAATCCAAGCAGGGCTCACGGGTGAAAGATGACGAATCATCGCATGGAAGGATTGATTTCGTTAGGCTAACAGGAGTGATTAGAAGCCATAAATAGGCTAATAGTAATGATGAATTGCTAACATTTATTGAACTAGAGAATGTTTAGAATTGGCAGCTACAAATGGTGGCACTGGGGGGGCGATGAATGATTGCTTTTGTTCACACTTGACAGTAGGGATGAATACCAAGGAAAGCAACAACAGTAATCGAGTTGCAACCAACAAGAGGCTTGTAGCCAGGGTCCCCAACATGCGGCCCTGGGCCAATTCACTGGGGGCTCATTGCAGGGCCAGTCTCAAGAAATGGTAGTTCCTACCTTGGCAATCAACCACCATCAATTGCCCACCATGAACACTTGGTAATCTACTATGGGGAGTTATCAAGAGCTGGATCTCCCAAGTATGAGTTGGATCTATGGATTAGAAAGGTGTAGTGATTGATGAACTGATGAGTTTGATAGTTTTGATCGATACACCGATGCAGTCAAATAGATTCATTCATAGCTGGATGGGTACCTACTTAGATAGGTGGAAATATTGATTGGTTCATTAAGTTTCTGCAACTGATTTGCATGTACCAATCAACAACCATCTTAGCATTCGCAGCATGCGCGTCTCTCATCGGGAACGCCCACAACGCAACTGGTAGCCATCATTGGCCAACATCGAAAATCACCAAGCCACGAGCCATTGCTGACCAGTCCATCAAGCGTTCGAAACCATTGCTAGCTATGAACCAGCTCCTTTGCCCTTACCATTCACAACCATGATCAACCACTGTTCATCGTTGTCATACATCAGCATCAATGGATACTACTTCATCACCGTTTTTGTTGACCATTACCCCTTCATTACCCTTAATCACTCTGAGTCGCGTTGCGTCAACTGCAGCGCTTTGAGGTTCGGACCCTTGACATTCGTCAAGCGATTGCAGCATCGCAGCCTGACTCTTCCGGCGGACGGTGCCGACAGCGAAGGGCTGGTGGCTGATGACACTAGGGATCAATGGTGAAGCAAAACGCTGAGGATGGTGAGGAATGGAGATTGTGGTTTGTGATGGTGGTTGGTTGATAGATGCTTAGTTTAGTTCTCAAATAATGGGGGATGATAACCGGCAGTAATGGTCAAACAACTACTTCTTGGTGGTTTCACTGACATGTTCTATTTTCTTAGTAATTCTAAACACAATGGTGGGTTGATTGACATGTTCCATACGGTTGAAACCATCAACCAGTCACTAATGGAGATTTGTGGTTGGTGATGATTGTTAATTGATAGATGATTAACCAGTGATAAATGGAGATTGTGGTTGGTGATGGTTGTAAAATGATAATTAGATGATTGGTGCTTCTGTTGATGAATGATGGTGAGGAATATCGACCATCAATGATTGGAGATTGTTGGTTAATGATTCATGATCGTGGTTAATGATTTGCTTTATGCTGCTTGAGGTTGTCAATGATGGTGGCCGTAAATGATATGGTAATTGGTGGTTGATGGGAATGACGACTGGGTGTGGAGACAAACAATACTGCCAAGCACTTCCAGGTTGTAGTGTGGGAATGGTACCTCATAGCTTTGGGCAGAAGGTTCAATGTGAGTCGCGCACCGATGTGTGCAGTGGCACTTGCCCCTCGTTTGATACAGTGGTCACATGCTTTACAATGACATCATTGCCCACCATTGCGGACGCAGTTTTGTTGCTCCCACTGCCTTTGACAAGAAGAGAATACATGTTTTTTCTCGAATCTTTGCGAAGACCCGAATCGTGATGGATGCATCCACATGTTATATTTCTTGCAGCAGAACAAGAATGTTGGAGCTTGCCCATTTGTGGAACATCCCTAATAGGTTTGGGTTTGGCTTTCAAAAGAATCGAAAGCCGTGTGTGAAGGCAACGTCGACAGAATTTGGCCTGAATGATGATAGGATGTTGAGGCACATATTGGATTCCGGTTCCAGCCCCCACTTGTTTCCTAAAACGAAGTACATCGAAATCCATGATCTCAACATGCATCACAATCAACAAATCAGAAGCAATTTTTGCATGGGTCAATTCAATGTATGTGCGCATGGCCTCCATGATGTTCCCATGTTGCGTCCATGGTCATGGGGGTGCACCCGGGCACCCCGACAGTCGTTTGCTACAGCCATGGCATGCCAGATGGACCCTACGGACCTGGTGCAGATCCACCTTCGGCAGTCAGGCACCGTGGAAGAGTCAACATGGGAAGTGGCACTGGGTGCGGTTGCAACGGTTTTTGGTGGAGAAATCAACCAGTAGTAGGAACAAAAATTGGTAAGTGGTTTGATGGATATTTAATGGTTCAGTTGGATTATGTTGGGGTAAATCAAGCAGTTGGAAGACATTTGCTGATTTGTGTTGGATACAGAGCTGTAGCTGTTCATCGAGAAAGCAGCTTTGAAGAGGGACAGAGAAGTTTTCTGGGTGCACCAAAAACAGCCACGATGCTACTTCGGAAATGCCAGCCACAACCATGAGAGATACAAAACCAGAAAATCAGTGAAATGATGGTTGGTCGACTGCAAAAAAAAGTCACAAATGGTATGTGCAGCCAATCACTTTTGCAAGCGATTCGAACAACCCCAGGATATTGCTATGACCACTGGATTTGTTTTCCTACTTGTTGGTCGATTGACTGTTTCTGAACATTGTTTCCTGTTTGCAAATCCCGAGCTGCAGCCAACGGCAGATATGAGGTACAATAGTCAGCTTACTCTTTTTAAGACTTTTTGTGGCCTTACAAACAATGAGTGATAATGATGTATATTGATTGCATGAGTGGTGATAATTGTGTTCGATAATTATTGAATTGATGTTCATAATGGATTGGGTAATTTTTGAGAATCAATTGATCATTTTCCTATTTGATCAACGATGACCAAGGGCCTCTGACATTAGTAGCAGCGCCTCGTCATGGATGCGGCATCAAGCTAGACCCTGCCCCCCAGCCAACACACATGTACTCAAAGCCCGTCAGTAGCTGACGTGTACCACCCATGGACACGGCCAACTAACAGATACTTTTTATGTCTGCAATTGTTGCATATGAAGCACCAAAAAAACGTGTAAGCATTATCAAGGGTATCCATTGCCCATGTGTTTCAATGAACCCAACCGGCAGCACTAAGAACTCCATTTTGATGTGCCTTTCCACCGCTCCTTCCATCGGGGGCAGCAACAGCCAGGGACGAAATGTTGATCTCCGAGGAAGATTGGGCGCTGACCTCGGGAGACACATGCTAAGCATGAGTTCATTTTGAGGCACGACGGCGAGCGTCCCAACATCTGAAGATACACCGAAGTCACTGGTCTTCCTCTTCTTCATTGATATATTTGTTTTATATACATATATGTGTAGCATTGGTTGATCCTCATCATCAGCCATAATTAACCACTAAGAATAGTCCTTAATCCTCTATTGAAGACTCGTTGCTGGTTTAAAACCGTTTGATTTTCCCCAGGATCAACAAATGGTTGGTTTTTTGAGTAACATTTTGGGGATGGCGCAACACCCGCCAACCGGAAGATGAATTCGCCAATCATTCGCACCACATCGCACCACTACAGAGTAGCACCTCTACACAGCTGTCCGAGGCTGTGGCTTTTCTTCTCAACCAAAGTTGGAAAGAAGGCCCAGACCACAGCGACTGATCAGCGTTGGCCAATGCCATACCAGTCTGATAAGAATCAATGACACTGTCGCCATCATTTGTACAGTGGTACATCCTGATCACAGCCATTGTTTGCCACCATCACTAGTCCATGATCTGGCCCCCAAAACAAGTGGCCAAAAATTACCATGTCACACCAGCGAATCTTTCGCCTTGCCAAAAACCTGATGTAAAAGACGGTTGGGTGTTGATTCCACGTTGAAGCACCTGTTTTTGCACAAATTGTCAGATCACAGAGTGAAACACTGGTTTTGGCGTGTTTTGATAGAGGTGGGTAAACCCAGCTTCTTCTTGGCTTCGGGCAACAGAAGTTGTTTGTCAAAGGCCGCAACTTGAGAAGTGTCCGATCACAATTGTCAAAGGATCATAGGAGATCCATAGAGCTATGAACTACCCTAAAGTTTTGCAATGAATTGGCGCTTCCCCTCCAAACATGGATGTAATCTCCCATTAGTGCGGGTTGATGTTGGAACAATTGGTAATGCTTGTTGATTGTAACCAGAACTGATGGGACAATTGGACATATCATCACTTCGAAACTTGTGCTTCACCCACACATTAGTGCAGGTCAGCTACAAGCTGACAAGGATTTTTCTGCAAATACGTAGATGTGTTTTGACATATACATTTATTCTCATGCGTATACACATCGATATGTTTATATACTTATATACAGATACTTTCCAATTTTATCAATGCATATGTATTTGTGTATGCATTGTGCGTGTACAGTTTGACATGTTTCTTTGTTTCATGCACCAGGTGGTGGAAAGCCAACCATCTGCCACTGCGTGATTTTCTACCCTCCAACCCCTGGGGAGACCCTGGTCCTCGGGTCTGGTGTCAAGCCAAGGAAGACCAGCAGCACAACCGCAGGACCATCCACCTGAGATTGTCCAACCAAACTCAATTAAGTGCATAAAGGAAACATCTAAGTGCAAATCAACAAATCCACCCTTGAAGTGCACAAAGTATTTTTCAATGTTTACTTGTCTTGGAAATTGATATTTGTACTGTTTAACCTGTGTTTTGTTGAGAAAATCAAACATTTCGGATGATTTCCAGCTCGTTGCGGTCCACCCTCTACCGAACCAGTCTTTGTTCACCTGGCCATGGCGGTTGGTTGATATTGACCATAGCTGTAGAACCAGCCGCTTTTCGAGCATGGCTTAATTATTTAACCATCAATATCGAGCCGCGAACAACGTCTCAAGTCCCTTACCAGCAGTTGTGGTGAAAGATCGACCCATAGCCAATTCAGATTTTTGGGAGACTTAAAAAGCACCACCGCCAGAGGTCTGCGTGCCAGGCCTGCGCAAATCAACGAAGTTTTTGGACCGCGCCGTACGAGGCTGAGCTGGGAAGTCTACAAGGACGCCACCAAACAAGCTGCAGCCACCCCTGGTTGATCAAGTGCTTAATGGTGACTCATTGGTGGTTGATTTGATGCTTAGTGGTTATAAAGTTGATCATGGTTGATTTGCTGGCTCGTCAATGGTTCATTGGTGGTCAATTGTGGTTGATGGTGGTTGATGGTCGGTGGTTGATAATGCTTAATGATGATAAATTTGATGACGGTGAAGCCTGCAAAGAAGGCCAGTGGTACCAGGTAGATGGCAACGTTGGGATCACAAAAATTTGTTGTTCATCTCACAGGCGTGTCCCGAAATGGAGGTACCCTCGAGCTATCGAATGATGGAATCGCTAACCAGGAAGTCCCGTGGAGTACTCACGATCTACGCACACTCCCATGTTGCGCTGGGGGTTGGTGGTTCCACGGAGGGATATGCCCAAGTTGTCGTCTATGTTGGGGTATCCATTGGAGTCTTGACTTTTGAAGTCGCTGTGTAGCCATTGAAAATATTGGTCACATACATGCTTTTGGTTGCCGACCCGATTATCCAACGACAGTTTATGTATAGGAATTTAGCTCCAGCAGCCAATGAAATCCATAGCGAGTGATTTGGCTACGGGTCAATTTATTTACCAACCAATAATGGGGGATAACCAACCAACTCATAGGGAAAACGTTGAAATTTCCAGAACTTCGCCGTTCGCTGGAGACTGAGGTGAATTTCGAGGCTTGTCCGCTTCGAAGTTCGATTCCCGGTGCCTTGATTTCATCGTGGCAGAGTCCCAGGCAACACAGTGCTGCCGAGTGGCAGTGGCAGATGGTGTGGTGATCACTGAGGCAACTAGTTGTTGTTTATAGATTTTTAGGGGTTAGTTGGTTGAGAAATTATAACAGCAACTTGAAGAGGAGATAGTCAACTCACAACGGGGATGAACAATTCAGTACTGCTTAAAGGTTGGGGTAGTGAATAGGGATTTTCATATCGTTTAAACGGCAGTATAGAATGCTCCCTGCTGGTGAAACACGGTCTCACCCAGCTATGGATTATCCCAACTGAGCGATGTGACTGGACGGATTGGTTCCACTTCACGAGAATTCTCCAGCCCATGGGGTGCTCATTGCAGGTTGCTGTCATGATTCACTTGGATCATGTGGTTGTCCACGAATCCGCATCATACTGGCTGTCGCTTATAGCACAACCAAATACGTTTCGTGCGAGCCAGCGACATTAGCTGGCCTCATTCGCATGAACGAAGTATCAGCAAATTCGAGAGAACAATTCACGACTGAAACTCTGGAAGCTACAGTAATACTGTGTGTGTATTTCTACCGCGAAGTACCCGTGGCTATGTATAATACATATTTGTTGGTGTCGGCTACAGTTTCTGCTGTTGTTCATGAACCTTAAGCAACCATCGTTTTCCAGAAATACAAATCTCGAACTGAACCAACAGCCGCAAGCCAGGCTTTTCGCGATTGTTACCCACTAGCTAGAAGAACGATGTTTTGAGAACAGATGTCACCCTCCAAGATGGAGCCCCCTGACAACAGTGGTGTAGCGCCAGGGGGTTTTCCAGAGATGGAGGTACTTGCACCGGTACCCAAGAAAAGAAAACATAGTAACGAAAACCAGCAGTTCCACAATGCAAATTTACCAAGTGCCGATATACGAAACTTTGGAGTGTTTCCTGGGCTACCCCCAACCCAAGGAAAGTGATGTGGAAACCATCTGAAGCCATCAATAGGGCAACATTGACCAGTGCAGGGACTTTTCTCATCAAGCAAGTTGAGAATCTCACACCGGTGGATAAATATACCAAGCAGGTACCCGTTTTGTTCATCTTTGGGTGCTTCGAAATCATGTACATATACATGTATATACTGATATGAGAAAATGTATATATGAATATGTTCATTTACTTATTTACATAGATAGATAGATAGATAGATAGATACATACATAGATAGATAGATAGATAGATTTATTTCTTCATGTACAGATGTACGGATATTTCCCTGGTGAAATTGATACGGTTTTGTGCAGATGTATGTACATAGATATGTAGATAGATATAGATACAGTACTTGTCTACTTGTTGGTTCATGTGCCTACATGTAGGCATGCACTTGTATGCATTTGTACCAGTCCTCACCCCGCGAAAATCCCCTCGCCAGTCCAATGAGCTTGGTGCTACCCGAACTCAAGGCACTAGCGCCCAGCTGGTTTGGTGGAAAACGCCTGGGGTTAATCATGGCTATAAAAGGTGCTTGATGATGGATCATAAGCTACTTAATGATGGCTAATATGGTGGTCAATGATGCTTAATGTTTCCAAAATGATGCTTGATAAGCTGATAAATGATGCTTAATGGTTGGTGAGTGATCGCTGTTTGTGATAATTAGGTGTGGTTCATGATGCTAAATCACAGTTAAGAATGATTGATCAATGGGGAAGTCAGCTTGCAAGCTGTGAGACTCCCGGCCATGTGGCAGATCTCGTGGTTTCTCTACAATGTGATGCCGTCAAGAGTTGGTTTCTAAAGCCACCAAGCAATGTGTAATCTCCACCGTAAGAGGTAGCAAGGTAACTCCATTCCAATGAGTTGATGGTTTTCAAGGAGATCAGACTACTTCGTCAAGAAATCATGATCCATGGCAAGACATATGAAGCCACCAGAGTGGTTTTCGGAGCACCAGCAAGGTTCTGACACTGGTCAACCCAAATGAGACACATTGATCAGGACTTGAAGACGCTGGGATTTGGGCTGTGGTCTATTTGAATGCAGGTAAACCTCGTAGCAGATCGAATGAATGAGTTGTAATTCACAGCTGCGAGAAGAATGTTTCTTTACATGTGGACTCCCTCCCGCATGAAGTGTTCAAAGAAAGTTCAAAAAATCAGAGTTCTTCAGATAAATTCTGATAAGTTCTTCAGAAAAGAAACTAATGATATCATATGATTTCTCTGAAATTGTCGATCACGAAATTGATCATCGATTCTGATTGTGACACAGAACTATTGCAATCACTGACTACGATGGTTCTAAGCAATAGTCAAACATGCTTACTTAGCCATGACCGGCCCACCCCACCTGTCAATTCCTAAGAAACAAGAATTAAGTCCAGAACCCTTCAGCCGTTGGGGACTCCAGGATGAGCCGGAGATCACCAAGATCGTGGAGTGCCTTGACAGTACGAGTCGGGAAGGGTCAGACATGCTGCAAACACGGTTTTCGCAAGCGTTAAGAACAGATCCGAATGATGGCAGCGACGATACTGGATGGATACTGAAAGATGAAGCTAGTATACAGTCTATCCATCTACTGGATGAGTGATGAATCCAATTTGAAGTCCAAAAACTTGAGAAACTCGCCATCTAAATGACCATACTACCATGCCTAACCCTACCATGTTACCATGCCCTAAGGCTAGGTATACGACTCACCACCCAGATGCCACCGCTGATGAGGTTGGAATTGGTGCCCATGGGCTGCTCGAAACTCAGCACCTTGGAGCGAGGCTTCACGATGGTCACGATGGTCGGTGGTCGAGGCTTCACCTATCCTTCCAATGGCAGGTGATAGCGGGTGATGGTGGGTGCTGGTTACAACAGTTGTATGTGATAGCTTGATGGAGCTTGGTTATGACTTTAGCTGCGAAGATGGTTCATCAATCGTTTTGAATCAGATGGTTTGGTGGTGAGAAGTCGTTGGCGATGATGGTTGATGGTGGCTAAGCTTGAGTGGTGAACCACTAGGGGTGAACCAGCTCTCTGAGGCGGCTGGATTGCAGTAGAAATAGGAATGCTATGGAATGCTGTTGCTAAGCCAACCATGAGCTCAGGCGATGCCTTGGCTCGGACGCCCATCGTTGATTGTATTTGTTTGGTCCCACGTTGCAATGCTTTGAACTGGCAAGTCGCAGGTTTGGACCGCAAGAGTTTGTGAGGATTTGTCAGAAGGTTTGCCAAAAAAGGAACACATGAAACCTTGGAAAATATTGCAAGAAACCACAAGAAACCACATGTTTACCACATGAAACTTGGAAAAGCAAAACTGTGGGAAATATGAAACCACTTTTCGGGATAAGAACACACCTTATTTTGGAGAGTGTACCCTCTGGCACACTAACCTAGCTGCGCTAGAAATCACAATTCTTATGGGTCAAACATGGTAGAACCATTATAATGGAGGGTGGAAGGTGGGAATCATACAGTTAATGGTTGTGGTTTCACAGGGACTATGATGTTTCAAGCCATAGGGAAGTGCAAAAATAGTCAAAAATCGTTGGTTTATTACTATAAATGGTAGTATTTGATCATTTGGGGGTCCCCTCTTTTGAGAAACCACCATATGATTATTCATTATGACCGTCCAATTGTGGTCAATTAAACATACAACCGTGGTAGCATGTTGAATGTAAAATGCTTGCCACCAGCTCCACTGCATCGAGTAGTCTGGCCATTTGTTGTCGTTTCTATCCACCGTTTTGAGAAAACTTCTTGGTGGTTGGCTGGGAGATTTTGATCTTGCCTTCGGAAAAATCTGTCATTATTGCTGTCAATGATATTGCCATAGGCTGGGTGGCCGAACAACCAAACGCAGTTGTGAACATCCTAACAGTCCTGCCAACGTTTATCATTACATTACTGACCATGGAAAGCATCAAGCATTGACCTTTCTTTTTGACCATTCAAGTCCTCTTCTGTAGCCATGTTGCCAGGCTGAAGGACCGCTTTATGACTATTGACCAAGATTAGCCAACTCTCAACCATTACTTCACCATCATTTACCAAGATCAACCGACTGGATCAATCACCAAGTTATCGAGCAGTGTTGACCAACAACAAACAATTGTCATTACTAAGAAGCGCTAACCAACCAACCATTCACCAACCACTGAACTTGTAGCCAACAAAGCAGCCGAATGAAAACCATCAATCACAAACCAGTCCTTAATCAAAGATGAACCAAGGGCATAGGAAGACCATTAGTTTGCCATATTGGCTAGTACAGACACGCACACACACAGACACAGAGTAGTAATGGTTAAGCATCAACCATCACTGCCCATGCACTGACCCGATATTTGTCACTGGGACCACCAAGGAATGACGGAGCTGCCGATCATTTGGCAAGATCAAAATGATGAGACGCGTGCAGATGCATTGGAGTCATCCAAGACCTGCTTGGTGATCTTGGTGGTTTGGATTGCAACCCTACCTGGGGATGATTATGTACTCATGTGACGAATATTTTTTGGGATGGGTATGACCACCATCATTGTGCACGAGTTCCTACTTTCACATGGTGGGGGACAACGCCATGAGGCACAAAGCTACGAGTTTCATGGTGAGCTAATTGAAATCGCACCTTTACACCCAAGGGATATTACTTGAGTGTATCCAGCGGTTTGGATGCCTCCAACTGATCCTTAATAAAATAGTCAGTATAGAAAATCCAGACACTTACTTGCCAGTGATCGTTGCAAATTGGCTATGGTTAATTGACTATTTATTGGCTTAAGAAAAATCCAACAAGTTCTGGGTGGAAAGCCTTATGAAAATACCCCAATTCCAGGCCGTATTTCCGAACCCCGTTTTAACCCAAAATGATGCGGGACTGGGCGGTTGGTCTGCTCCAAACAGGGATGTTGACCCGGAAGCCACCCCTGCTTGTTGTGCTTGATTCTTGATATCCGGTTACCTAGTGGCTGAGAATGATGGTGGCTGATGGAGGTGTGGCCCATGACGGGCGCTTTCCGGCAGCATGTTTATCAAAGTGGAAAGTCGTGACCAGGGTTTCTGACAATTTGTGACTGCTGTACAGGTTCCTAATGACCTTTGCTAATGATTGTAAATCATGGCTTATGTACACAAGGTTTTTCCCAGCCATTCCTGGCTTGGAGCTTGCGTTGTGATGGCACCTTGGGATGGGCATCGTGGAGATGAATTTCGACTTTTGACGCTTGACCATGGTCACTTAAATTGGATTTAGAATGGTTGATGATCGTTATCTATGGACTAATCAGCCATTATGAATCAAAAATAACCAATATCAACCACTCTCAGTGACCATTGTGATGCTGAGATTTATTGAATCAGCCGACAGCCCCTGTATCGGCACCTCTAAACCAGCGCAGTTTCATTGCTTCAGAATGTTCATCCAGAAGTTTCGCTGGCAGTTTCCTTGTTGTTGGTTTCTATGGCGGACTTATGGTGGATATAAGCGCTAGTAATCATCCTTAATTGTTGATATGGTGGTTTCTCAAAATAGGGCATCCAAAAATGGATTGATAGTAAATGGTCAAACTCGTGGATGATTTGGGGGTAGTACTTGATGGTTTCCCATGAATGACCCAGTAACTAGTGTTATCACGTTTTTTGACGCAAAGGGTCAATCGTCGCTAGCGCATTAACTTCAAGTAATTACTGAAATTCCAAGTCTGGCTGTGTAATTTGTGAGCATTGTTGATACTACTTCATATGAGGCTATTCTGTCAATTGATCTACCTATCCATCGATCGGTCTATCTATCGATCTATCTATCTATCCAGATCTATCTACCTCTCCATCCAGATTGATATCTCTCTATCCAGATTGACATGATATAACCCATCATTGTTCCTCCCTGACTTGATCTCCCTGCCATTTCTGGCGTTCATTGGTTTTTGGTTCAAGCCCAGGCTCTGCCCAAAGTGGCAGGGCTTATCTTTGCCGCTTGCGCCTGATGTGCCAACAAACAAGCAACAATAAAGAGCAAGAACCAGCAATAAAAAGAAGATATGCCCATTCTTTGCATGTATATAATGTATATTTATCTGTATATTTATGTGTATATATATATATATACATATGTGTGTGTTTGTAGGTTATAGATATATATACATATACATATATATACATACAACTCGAGTTTCTGGATGTTGACCAACTGAGTGTTTCATGCTGCGCTGAATCGTTGGCACTAAGGCATCCCCCTAAAGCATCAAGAAGCCAAGGGGCTTTGCTTCATCCTGGAGCAAATTAATCAAACAAGCAATTCAAGCTGCACAGTAGACATAGACCCTCACACATCTCAGCGGTGAAGGGAGCAAGTTCTTCACATTTCTGTGAAGCCAAGCATTTTGAGGCTTGAGATGTCCCAAGGTGTAGCCCCAAAATGTGAGAAGCCAACAGCTGATCATGTCAGACGCATGGTGAGCTATTACGAGTTGATGGGGGATCAACTATGGGAGAGCCACCCTTCACATCGGCAGCGACTCCAAGCGCGATCCGCATGCCAGCTCCTACCCTGCCTGTCATGGACTCGCCCGAACGCCTTTCGGCTGAGCCAATGGGGGTGAAGCACCTGTGTTTCAGAATGTTTGATGATGCTTTTCGCTGCTCAATGATGCTCTGTTTAGTGATGCCAGATGAGTAGTGATGCTGATGGTGGATTATGCTGAATGAGATGGCCAGATTCGGCTGCAGTGCGAACATGTTACCTGAAACATATCTTGGTAGGTTTGGCCAGCCTCGAAACTGGTGAATCTCAGTATGTAAAATCACCAAACTTTGCAGCTGCAACTGACCACAACCAATGGCTGAAAACTGCAATAGCTTAACAGCCACTTTGGCAGCACTTCCCGGGATGTTTGCCCTCAGATGTGATCTACATCCATTTATTTCAAACGTAGCTAGCTGCATATCCCATCAATACGTACGTACATACGTCCCTAGAAACGTACATTAAGATGTATGACGCTATCTCTGTATGGCTGGGTGAATGTAACGCACGGCCCGCCCCCAGGTTTTCAAGCGTTCACAGCTCGGGAAACCCAGAGGATCTGGGGATGACACCGAAACACAGGTAGGTCATTGAACGGTGTCCAGACAACGTACCTGAAACGGCCCTTTGGCAATGCGCGTGTTCACGTTGATGCTGCTGTTGATGTTGATGTTGATGTTGATGTTGATGTTGATGTTGATGTTGTTGTTGTTGTTGTTGTTGTTGTTGCTGTTGTCGTTGTCGTTATCGTCGTTGTTGTTGTTGTTGTTGTTGTTGCTGTTGCTGTTGCTGTTGCTGTTGTTCTTGCTTTGGTTCTTGTTTTTGTTCTTGTTCTTGCTCTTGTTCTTGCTCTTGTTCTTGCTCTTGTTCTTGCTCTTGTTCTTGTTCTTGTTGTTGTTCTTGTTCTTGTTATTGTTCTTGTTCTTGTTCTTGTTCTTGTTGTTGTTGTTGTTGCTGTTGTTGTTGTTGGAAATTCTTGGGAGCATAGAAAGGGATGAGTCTCTTCTGTAGCATGACATGGCATCGAATGACACCTGCAGGCAGCACCACCAGTTGGCGGATGGCTACAACCACCACAGGCTCAGAACCTGTATGGAGTTTTCGTACGCCAGCATGTAGACATTTTTCGGAATAGGAGAACTTAAACATGGTTGGTGAAATATTTTTCAAGGTTGGATGATACCCGGGGGGAACCTCTATTTTGAGAAACCACCTTGTGGAAGTTGCATCCACAAAAAAACATGAGATTTTGTGAAAAGCGTTCTGGCCGACGCTGTCATTCTGACGTCAAACTGTTGGAGTGGACCCAGCGGTGGTTCCAGCTCTCATAGCAGCATGAGCGAACCCACGGGTCAAAAGGATGACCTCAAGGCACAGTACCAACATGTACAGGTCCCTGATGAATCAGCAGCTCCAACGGTATCTGGTTGGTGGTTCCGGGATGTTTTTTCGAACTGGTGAGACGACTCAAATCATCGACAGCGCATGTGGTTGTTTCTCAAAGTAGGGGACCCCCCAAACCATCCACTTTATGCACTTTATATAGTAATAAACCAACCATGGCTTTGGGACTTTGGGTTCGGGCGAGCAACTTGCCCATCCATCAAGGATCCATTGGCTCGCCGCCAATCACCGCCAGGGTTTGCCGATGCCGCAGCCCATCATCATGCCCACGCTCACCACCTTCCCAGTGGAGACGGCACCAGCCACGTTGGATCAACAGAACCTCGCCATGCTGAGGGGTGTGCAGGGCGTTGCTACTGCTGTGCCAACTCAGTTTTTGGTCACTGGAGGTGTCCATGAATGGACCCCCTGATATGAATGTTTTTTTGTTGGTGCGATTTGTTGCGGCACACCATTTCTATCTACTTATGCGCCCAGACTGTTTCCAAACTAAGATCCGGCGAGCTCCACAAGAATCCTCCCAATGGTCCCAACGCAAGTAGGAAACGGATGGTGATGGCGGACCATGACGCAAAATCTCGTTGCTGCAACAAATTGGATGACCACGGACCCTTCCCAAGCAGAGGATGGGAGAGCAATCCATAATTGATTGTTCATGAACAAAACGGGGAGGGAGAGAGAGAGAGAGAGGAGAGGTTGCCCAGGTCGGCCGGCTGCATAGGAGAGGGGGTCATCAAGCAGTGGGTGACTTGATGGTGACCCATCCTCCCGTAAGTGGTACTGCAACTATTGATGACATGATGACATGATGTCACAAAGCAAGCCATCAATATTGGATTGTTGGACGTTTATGGGGCCCCATGAGTTGGATATTTATGGCCATGTTGCGATGGTGCCAGCTGTGAGCACACGCCAGTTAGTTTTGGGGATGCGTTTTGTTGCAATGAACTCCGTTTGTTTGATGGGGAAATCCGTAACTATTCATGTTGTTGTTGCTATTGTTACTATTGCTTAACAGGTTGGTAACAATCAACACCCGGATTTATGTTGCTCTACCATCGCTGACAGGTAATGACGGGACGTTTCATGCAATTCACTGCTATCAATCATCTAGTACAAGTTGGTGGTCTTTAGAAACCATTCCATTTTCCTCATTATTTGGGATGGCGGGTTGATTCACATCGGTGTGGTTCAACCACCAACCAGATGATGATCATTATGAACCATTATCAAGTGTTATTGACCACGATTAACCACTAATGAACCACGGCTTATTACCAGGAACCTGTTGTGCATGTATTTCATTGGGAAAATGGCTAACCACTAATCAATCACTTATTAATGAACCACTAATCAACCATGGTGTAGCCATGGTGTAATCATTAATTATTAACCATTCGCTAACCACTAATTAACTTACTAATGGCATGATTATACCAAACACTAATTAAGTGATTACCATGGATAATAATCAATCATTATCATTCACCTCTAATTATTGTACTAATTATCATTAACCATTATTAACCATGATTAGCCACTGGTTAACCACTAGTTAAGCATTAGTTAACCACTGGTTAACCAGTTATTAGCCTCTAGTTACCACTAATGAACCACTCATTAAGCATGGTTGAAACCACCAGTTTCATATCGCCTGGCCAAGGGCAGACCTTGCCAACAAGGCTAAGCAGATTGAGGCGCAGATGGCTGGCACCAACATGTGTACATTGATGTTAATATCATGTTACATCAATGAGTATGTGAAAATTAATGTTAGATCAAACACATAACATGTGTACTGTGAATGTTTATGTTATTCTTTTTTTCTGAGAAAGTGAAAATATCCACAAGATGTATGTGCAGAATTGTGTAGAGGTTGATGTACTTGCATATGTGAATGAAATGTGCCAGAATGGGATAGTTGGTGGAGTGCCCATGCCAGTTCGACGAGCGTAGGTCTTGCAACAGCACGTGGCTTACTTGCAGCAGAAGGTCATGGCCGAGCGTGTGGCTTATCGGAATGATGCGCAGCCTGGGTGGTGGCCCAGGAGGTTTTTCCCATGAGAAGACCCTGGTGGATCGACGGTGTGATTGATGATCAAAACTGAGGGCTATTAGCCAATGACCGGGAATGGTTAGCCAGAACCATCCGAATGGTTCCTATGTGAAAATTCATTTTGATATGGATTCACCTCTTTTGAACAAGTAGTTTCACCGCAATGGGTTCCCAGTGCATCGCGATACCCTGGGAAGATCATGCCTTTCTGCGGTTATTTGCTGATCCAATTTTGTTGCAGCAAATCCTGATGATCTTCAAAAACTCAGCGTCGGTTTCAGCACTGCTTGGCAGATGTTGGTGGTACGATCAAACCAGCAACCACCTTATGCAACCACTAAGCTGTGGTGTTGCCCCCTCCCAATATTTGTCAAAACGAGCCACGGGGAGTCACACCCCAACAGTGGAAACCCCCGGGGATAGCCAAGGGATAGCCCTCCACAGGTGAACTTTCCAACAGCCCATGGTTCTTCATCAGTGGTGAAAATGAAGAGCCCTCCCAGGTGAGCGCATCCCCAGGCAATGGGTTTGGGGATCTTTGGGAAGCTAAGAAAGCCGTGAGCTTCGGAGCTTCGGAACCAGGTTCCAACCATGGCTTCACCATCGATTCCGATCACTGCTGAGGTCCCAGGTGCCCCTGAAAGCCTTGCGCGGCTCAAGGAAGAGGCATCGTTGACGCGATCCGATGACGAGCGATGGGGACGGACGTGACGCTTGATGCGTTGATTCCTTCGTTGATGCGTTGATGGATGGTTTGATGGTGCTGAGATCGTGAATTTGGGGTTAGCTGTTGGGTCTATGTTTCTTAAGAACTGTCGATGAGGCTTAATGATGGTTGATAAGCTGGATCGTGTTGGTGGATGATGGATACGTGAAGCTTGTGGCTCGTCAGCTGGTTAAGTGACGGGTGGCTGTGAATGATGACCAGTTTTGGGGGGTGATGAATGGTTGTACAGCAGATCAACTGGTGAAGCATTGCAATGATGGATCAATGACCTACCATGGTCATGGTGAATGATGGATACTCCATGATTACCCTCCTGGAAACTCACAGAAACAGCGCCCCTCCCAGAAGTTGGAAGATCAGTTTCCGCACAGAAGGGATAAAAGGGTCTATGTTTGTTTCCAGGAAAATGGCTATGGGTCAATATTGACCAACCACTAGTGGAGGATAATAACCCACCAATAATAGGGAAAATGATGGTTAATAGTAGGGGAACAATGACCCACAGCCAAATGTTGGCTAGAGTGATGGCTTCATGATGGTCGATGATTCATCAGTCATCAGCCATCGCCAACAAACTCTGATCATGTCGGTGGCTTTTTTAAGTCCAGAGAACACTAGCGCTGATCATGAGGACGCTTTGGTGGGGTTGATTGGATGAGTATTGAATCTTCACAATTGAGCAACAGCATTTGATGATGATGATGATGATGATGACGATGACGATGATGACGATGACGATGACGATGACGATGACGGATGACGATGACGAATGACGATGACGAATGACGATGACGATGACGATGACGATGATGATGATGATGATGATGATGATGATGATGATGATGATAATGATGATGATGATGATGATGACGATGACGATGACGATGACGATGACGGATGACGATGACGGATGACGATGACGGATGACGGATGACGAATGACGGATGACGATGACGATGACGATGACGATGACGATGACGATGACGATGATGATGATGATGATGATGATGATGATGATGATGATGATGATGATGATGATGATGATGATGATGATGATGATGATGATGATGATGATGATGATTAGGCTCATTAACCCTGGTTAGTTCATAGGGGATGCCCCAAAAAGAGATCATGGGTTCTCCAGTGGATAGGTAAGGTCTTCCTATGCACATGGCAGCCCTCTTTCTGAATCACCCAGGGTTTGGTTTATCCTGAGTTGATCTTAACCATGGGCGTCAGCCAGGCACAAAAGGCACCCAGCCTTTCAGCCTTGGGCGTGTGATGCTCAGGGTGGAGTCTGTGCATCATTGCAGGCCCAAAGCAATGAATTGATCTTCAACCAAGCTACTAATGCTGGTAACCACCCACGCTTATTGACTTGGAAATGACTTTTGTTATCAAAGTGAAGGCACTTTCAACCAAGTCAACGTGTGCGAGTGTTTAGTGGCCGATTGAGTACGGATGATCCGCAAAACGTAGCAACCCATGAATGGTTGACAGCCAATGATTAGTCTTGGTCACGAATACTTGGCGATGGTCAGTGGTGCTTAACGGCTCGTGATGGAAGATCCAACTGTTTTTCTCGCCTCATGTCAGTTTCACCTGCCATTGAGCCGCCAAAACTGTCGGTGGTTTATGCAAACCCTGGTTGATCTCATGAATGAAGCTGGTTGATGGATGCAAATGCTCAATAGACAATATGTATCAAAAACAGCTGTTTCACATTGGGTCAAAACCCTTGATTTAAGCCCAGTTCGGGTTAAAACAGCTCCATGAACTGGGAGCTCATTGTTTAACCCATGAACTGGGGAGCTATGATGACCAGGGCGTGGCCAAGCATTCGACTGGAAAGTGTAGAAGGCTCTACGTGAAAGGTTGGTTATTATCCTTTTTTATTATCCATTACTACCCATTCTTAACCACTATCCCCAATAAAACCTATAGTTAAAGAATGGTTGATAATAGTTAATTCATTAATCGTTCAGTGGCGAATTTAAAGACATGATTTGATGACTAGAATGGTAGATTAATTAAACTCTGAACGGTTTATGATGGTGAATAGTGCTTGATTGATCATCATTGGTGCCCGAAGCGAATTATGTTTCCAAGCTTCAGCACCATGCGCACCAGACGCTGTGACCCACAAGATGCCTCCACTAGGCATCTCCTGGTCAGCCCTCAGCTGGCATTATTCGTCATGATGAGGAATCACTATAGACCCATCATTATGGGTGTTTATTGACCATGATTATTATTAGCAATTATTGACCAGGTCAATGATCATTATTAACATTTATTAACCATCATCAGCCATCATTGACTATCCTCAACTGGTGGCTAACCCCAGTTATAGCGGATGCAACAAAGTTCTCACTGGCGCCCAGCGGGGTTCACCCGTTAGGAACATTTCAAGATCGCTGAACAGGGAGCCTCCGAGATCTACAAGTCGCTTGGTTCGATCCGTCGTTGAATGATGGAGGCCGTGGTGGTTTGTTATGGGGTATGAACCAGCAAAAAATGGGGAATAGAATTATTAATGTGTTTGATGAATTGTTCATAGTGGTGGATAATTCTCAAAGATCGATAAGAATGGATGATATGCAAGAATGACCATCATGACGAGGAAACATACCAACAATTTCCATGATCATGGTAGATCAGACAAAATCATCTTTGGTGATGGTTTGCCACAAGAGTTGGCAACGAATTAAATGAGGAACAAGTTGACAACTGATCAAATGTTCAATGATAGGAAAACAGATTATCAACTGGTTATATCTGAAAGGAAATATCATGCTGAAGAAATGCCCCCGATTTCAGATCCGGTGCTGCTGGACGTCGCTTGGCTGCCACCTTTGGACCTTTTCGTCCCCGCCACCTGGATCATCCGCACCGCCAGTTGGTTCCTGCGCGAGGGCCCCAAGATCAAACACTACGAGGACGGGGTCGCCGGGACCAGGGGTTGCATGGTTTGGTTCAGTTGGTGTCAGTCATTTTTGCCATTCAGTTGCATTTATCATTGCATTCAGCAACAATTGTACTAGCGACAGAACTACTATAAGCTCCTGCACCTGTAATTTGGTTGATGGCTGTTCGGGTGTCATAAGCAGGTCGGCTCTGTGAGGCATCACAGCCCCAGGTGCTGGTTTCAGCCGGAGAATCTTCATGGCGACCGGCTGATCCCTCCAGTTCCGTGCTGATTCACATGTTGAACCCGATTTCAGGGGAGGAATTTCCTGTTGATTCCTCCACTTACCTCGGTTGTTGGTGAGTCCTCCAAGCATCATGGCCATAGGAGTCCTCCAACTATGGCCATCGGGGCAAGGCCATGGAAGGCTCCCCCCAATCCAGGAGAACAGCCGACCTCTGAAGTTGGTGGTGCAAAACCTGGGCCTTTTCCAAAGCAAGGCCCGGCAGCTGCGCCAGCGCTTGTTGCGCCAGCGGAATCTGGTTGCGCCAGGGGTGGGCATCGCCTGGTCGTTGATGTTGGAAACCGGTTCGTTGCCAAACAGCAACAGTAGTAGTTGGTAGTAAACTCAGTTGATAGGTTGCTTAGTTACTATCTGCTACCTGTGCTTTTGTTGCTGGTTGGACCAGGTTGATTGGTAGTTTGTAGTAAGGAGCATAGCATTGAGCCTGCTGGATGCTTCATTGGGATGCTTCAATGGAAGACTACTGGCAAGTAGCTGGCTTGTCCCGGTACGCATGGTAGCTACACAGATTGTTCTATACATGCGCCTCTATACGTGGACACATGCACATGTAGTGAGCGATGCTGGCTGCAGTTTCCATACAGGCTTTGAGTCGTTACCAACAATCCTAAAGATGGGATGAACATCCCTAGAGTTGGACTAGTGACTGGTGATCTCTGGGATGTGAACAGCGGGCACAGGGGCCACCCGAAGCCATCGCAACAGAGCGCGAAGAATTTTTGCCACGGGTTCTGGCTGATGTGGCTGCTTAGCCAGACCACAACTGTGCAGGCACGTAGAGAGATAGATATTAGGGAGTAACAATGATGGGTTATGTCATGTCAATCTGGATAGATGGATAGATAGATAGATAGATAGGTAGGTAGATAGGTAGCTACGCACACGTCTTTGGCACAGTCTGCATGCCATTCACCAGAGATCTGAGGTAAACCAACTCAACCATCTTCCAAAGATCTAAGACTTTGAGTTTTCTCATAGTTGGTATCTTCATCACTCGACCTAACCTGCCTGGAAAACCCTCCTCACAGTGTTCCCTGTCCCAAGATTCGCCAACTTGTCGTTGCACCGCCAGGTGAAGATGTTGGAAGCCCGTTGGCAGCAGTTGGAGGCGCAGAAGAAAAGCAGCGACCATGCGCTGTGATGGAAGAAGGGGTGGCAACAAGAATGAGGAAGGCACAATTAGTGGGAGAAAATTCACAATTAGTGGGAGAATTAGTGGAAGTTAATGGGAGATAATTAATATCAATGAGAGATTTTACATTGAAGACTGAGGATCAAGGAAAATGAATTTGTCCACACCCAAAAATACGATGGTAAACAGCAAAACATAGTTCCAAACATCTCCAATTCACGAAACCTAGCGTCAGCTAGCTGAAGTTGCTTTTGCTTTAGCAAGTAATTGGCAGGGACAGGACCTCCAAAAGCACAAATAATTGAATGATTCAATTATTTGGGGCCCCCCTCACCAGGCTCAATTCCCCCCAGGGTCGTTGCAAGTTGCGGTTTTCTTCAACAAACTGAATGCATGCTTTATCGTTGTTTGTTTTTTCGTTCAAGTTTTTTGCAATGCTAGCTTTCGTCACCTACCCCTGGCCTCAAGTACTTACTTGGAACTTGAAGTAGCTGGATTTCGTAGGCAAGCTTCCCCAACAAAAACAGAAGGAACTGTTGCACTCGTGCAGTTTACTGAAGCCGCAGTAAAGTAATGCTACTTATGGAAAGGATTCCTTTGATGTTAATCCATGGGTTGGTCAATGGTTGATCAATGGTTAAGCAATGGTTGATTAATGGCTTGATAATGGGTATGAATCTGGTAATCCAGCATGAATCAACCCCTGCAGGTTGGTGGTTTGACTGACATGTTTTTCAAAGGTATTACCAGCTATGGTTTGTTGGTTGGTTGACTTGCGCATATTTATCATAAGGGTGGTTCAACCACCAACCAGCCTGGTTCAAAAAAGAGGGAGTACCATTTTGGTAGGAAGGTTATCGCCTTGGGGCGACGCAGTTTAGCAAATCCACAGGTGAATGTTTTTATCCTGGGCCTCAGGAGATGATATCCCAACATGACAAACTATCCTGCGGCAGCTGGTGGATGGTCCTGATGTTGATGTGTTCGATGACCTCACACATCGATTCGTTCTTGGGCAAATCCGCTTATTGCTGGGCTTCATGTTGGTTGTTTGGGTTGTTGGCCACTGTGATCAAGCGCCATCCCTATGGTTGGCTATTGAAAGTCTGTAAGATTGCCCATGTCAGCGATTGACCATCCTAAGCTACGATGAACCAACATATCTACCAGCCTGTTGCCTATGTGTTGCCATCAATTCAACACAAATCAACCATCAATTGGCCATGAATTGACCATCACCATCAGTTACTATCTTGAATGGTATGGCCATTGATAGACCATCTCGTACCAGCCAACATTGACAAACCATTATTATTAATGGCAATCAACCATCAATTGGCCATCAATTAATCATTGATCAACCATTCACATTGATAAATCATGAATAAATCATGAATAGATCATGAATAAATCATGAATGATACGATTCATAACCATCCAACTTATAAAAATCCGTCCATTGACCATTTCTCATGCATTGATTGCCACTGTGCGGCTGTTCCACGTGAAGCCTTCAGGCGGCCTTGTTCGCAGCACCAGCAGCTGACGGGAAGGCCCGCCCGCGCTCGCACGCCCGAAACGGGTGGTGGCTTGGGTCGGTTCAGCACCTGCACAGAACCATGAGAATCATCTGGCGAAAAGATTTTTTTGGATATGGCTATGGGTCAATATTAACCAACTAATAATGGGGGATAATGACCAACAATAATAAGGAAAACAATGGTTAGTGATAGGGGACCCAGGGGTACAGGGTTTTGACCCCCAGCCATATTGTTTTACCAAATGCTTGGTTGACTGATGTTTCTCATGGGGGTTGAAACCACCAACCAGACCATTCATTGTCATTTTGAGGAAACATTGATGCTAAAGTATCATTGGAATTACTGTTGAGTATCACCACCCTAGCAATCAATGTCCATAAGTATCATCATAGACCAAGCGTATTGGATATGTTCCCTGTATTTACTCGTGACGATTCCATATTATTGCCATCATGAAGCACTACTAATGACTGTTATTATTAATTAGCCCTGATGAACCATATGATTGACCATGAATGATGGCTACTACCATTGTCAACCATGATCAACCCTGAATAATTCAAGATCGTCAATCAAGCATCATTTACCATCCTGAATAGCCATTTCCTTCAGTTGACCATCATCTGCCATTAGAAAAACATTACGAACCATTTCAAAGCATTAATCAAGCTTGACGAAACATGAAATAGACCGTTCTTACCATGATTTAACCATTAATCAACCATTAATTGATTAAATAGATCATTTCTCATTTGAGTAATCATTACCTAAATCATTTAATCAACCTTCGTTTCCCGTTTGAATAACCAACCGCTGCATCAGGCTGACCGCGGCAGTGCTGCTGCGTGGTCCGCAACAGGGACGTTTGCATCGACAGTACAGGCAGTGTCCAACGCAGTGGATGGCTGTGGGGGGATGAATCATGGCGCAGCCTTTAATTCATGACTGCTTTAGGGTGAAAGAGATGGCGGTTATGACGGGTAATGCTGGTTTTGATGCTCAGAAATGGATTTATGATGTGGATCAATCATACTGGTTGTACAGAGTCGTGATTTTCATGGTGATATTCCGCAATGGTCAATCATGGCGGTTACAATGATTCATGATATAGGATGTTTCCCATTTTTGTTGGTGATAAGTGGTGGTTTCTTAAAATAGGGGGCCCCAAATTGGTTGGTTTGTTACTACATATGGTTAAGAAACTGGATGAATTGTGGGATCCCCTATTTTGAGAAACAGCCAAATGGTTGCTGCCCACAATGAAAAAGGGGTGATAATGGAGGGAAAACGTGATCGTTGGGGTTGGTGGTTGATTGTCACCAATAGTGACCACAATAAACTTCCTTTAATCATGATAGGGGATGAACAGTGGTGGAGAATGACAACCAGAAAAATGTTCATGGTGATAGGGAATCGTGCTGGGAATGAAAACAACTCAGCTGGCGAAAAAAATGCTATTCACTAGCATCTTGATTTGTTGAGCATTTGTAATCAGTGTTTGGATACCGTACTATACTATAGGACCATTTGATTTTTGGCGTTATGTTTGGGGCTGTACAATGGTGATGTCATTACTTGGTGTGTAGCTGTGACAGAGACAAACCCTTGGGGCAAGCAAAATGGTGAAACAAAACTAGCAATATCGGTTCCGTCCAGGTACAAGTTTCCTCCACGCTTGCTCATTGTAGGTCTTGTCCAGGTTTCCTCCTGACGGGTCCCGTCCAGGCTTCCTCACTATGGGTCCCGTCCAGGCTTCCTGATGGTGACACTTGTCCAGGCTTTCTCATTAGAGGTCCTATCCGAGGCTTCCGTGCTTCGGCGTTAAAACACGACAATGCTTATTTCTCTTTGATGTTCACCCGCGCCAACCTCCCTACTGACCTGCCTTTCGTCACCCCCCTGGCTCTCAAGTCTCGTTCTGTTTGACCATGCCATCCATATTTGATCCATCGTATGCACCTCTGAGATCGCTAGGCATCTCCGGCGCAGTGGTCAGCATCGCCAGTGAGCACGGCCGCGACTGCCTCCCCACAACGACAGGTGCGCCACAGGGCCCCTGGGAGATCTCGCTAACCAGCTGGATCCCAGCATCGATGGTTTCTCAAGCCACAGACGTATCCCCAGTTATCATCCCTTATGAACCATTTGTAGTAATAAACCTGCCATTTCTTAGGGTCCCCTACTTTGAGAGACCATCAAATATTTATATAATGAAAAGCATAGTGGGTTAAGATCATTCCAGTATCCACCTTAGTTTACAATTGCTGGATCTTCATGAACTGTCGTCATAATGCCTAGGTCGATGGTGAAATGCTGCAGAGTCAAAAATATGATACTGCCATGAGCAGCACAGGCTTTGCACCGGTGGCTTCAGTGTGTGATGAACACCAGGCATAACCCACAAGATTGGCTGTTACACCGACTATGACACTTGCCATGTTTGAATCCAGAGTACATAAGCATGAAGCCATTGGTTCAGAAGCCGGTCCAATGATCGGTACTGGTCAGCAGCCCCGTTGGAGGTGTAGCCCCTTGGAAGCACCGGTGGGACCCCCAAGAAGTCGTCTATGACTCGTTTGCTTTGCGAGTCTTCACCATCTCCATGTGTATCACTACCTCTTCCGAATGATGCCTATTGTCATGGTCGTTTATTGTGTATAACATCGTTGGTTGCTTTAATTGTTAGCGATGTTGGATTTTTGACGGCTGCCGGACTGTCACTGTTCAAATACCATTGACAAATAAAACAACCACTTTGCGGATTACTTAGTGGTTTATTTGTTTGCTCAGTTTGCTCCTAATTGAATCGTTACTGAGTGGTTTATCAATAGGTTATCATCATCATCATCATCATCATCATCATCATCATCATCATCATCAAACCATTGATTAGTTTGTGATCAATAGGTTTGAACTACTAGTGGTTAATTGGTGGTTATCAAGTTAACATCACTAATAGATCCAACTATTGATGACTGGATCTCCTCCGACGCTCATCGTTTCCCTGCGAGGCTGAGCTAAGTCAGCGAGTGACCACTGTCAAGGTGGGCCGTTTTGGGGTCAGGTGGGCCCTCAATGTGGAACTCTCATGGTTGATGATGGTTGACATTGATGATGGCTGATGATGGTTGATGACCGTGGTTGTTTCATGTTTTTTCGGCAGTTCTGAATGGTGAGGACTGATAAGCAGCTGCTGTGATTGTTACTCCATGACCATCAACAGCAAAGAAGGGACATGGCAAGAAAATTGGATTCGCGCCTAAGGTTCGTCAGTCTTGGCTTAGCAGACGCTCATGATTAGCTCTCCCAAGTGTGAGAGTATAGCTACTATTAATTGACAATGAACGCTAGCGGGTACAAGTTGATCATCACTAGAGGTTATCAAACCTGGGAAGTGGATAGTCCATACCAACCTATACCAATCATGACCCAAGAAGTATTTGATTTGGGCACTGCGGCAAGGCACTGACACCTTTGTCACCAGACCGTTGGGACCCCAGCTGTCGGGGCGCAACGTTAGTCACTGGTGGTAATGCGCCAACGAGTCAGGGATGGGATGGTTGGATGGATAGCTATGCGAAGAGGCGTTTGATTGGTACTCGAATATTATTTCGCATGGCGTGTCAAAGGGAACCATAACCGATGGCAAGTCCGTGATCTTTCTGGCAGGACTTCCTGCAATGAATTCCTGGTAGCTGATCTGGTTATGAAGAATGGGTGGTTTGACCAGAGTTCGTTTGGAAAACCTGAGTGCCAAAACCGTCACCTCGTTCTGAAGCTGGTACAGGTGGTCGATTTCCTGCCTAGCATGGCAAAATCCCTGCCCAATGATGGATTGAACCCTGCAAAACCCCGGATTGCGCGGGAAACTATTTATTGTAGCAACCTATTTTGGAACCACTGTAGTTATTGAAAATGATCATTTGAATGATGAGGTTTTTGTCCGTTTTCCTAGGAAACACTCATGGGCTGTTGTTTGCATGGATGGGATGCCTTGTATTTCCCTGGTCGGTGCCGTGGCTAAGGTGTGATCCAAGCAGGCCGCTGGCTGACAGTGTGACGATGTCAGGGTTGCTGAACAGGTGATGTGCAATGGCTTCGAGCAACTTCCAATCCATGCAGGGGTTACACCCTATATATATATATATATATATATAGGGTGTCTAGCCATTGAATCAAGTTTGACCATCCGCAACCATCATCAACTGCTACTAACTATCAATTCACTGTTAAGCGAACCATCAACGTCAAGCGAACCATCAACTGACCATGTAGGAACACTTTAGACAACCGTCAATTGACCACTAAGATTGATCATTATTGACTGAATTGACCATTGAAATACCCATTATTGTCATTGATTAATCACAGACGAGCATTGTTGAGCATTGAGATAAACCCATGACTAAACATCAAATAGCCATAGTCATCATGTATGAATCACTATTAATCATTGGATTTCATTTCTTCAGGATAACCATTACCAAGAATATACTAGTTAACCATTCTTTACCCATTTGTGAAGCATGAAATATTTGACCATCAATTCCCCAAGTTAACCACTACTTAAGCCCTAATTAAGCATTGATTGGCCAGTCACTATCGATTGATTAATCATAAATGAACCATCAATCGCTATTCTAACCAACCATTCATTAACCACCACCAACCACCAACCATCACCAACCACCACCAACCGTCACCAACCATCAGCTTCGTCCATATTTTCACGGTGTCAGTCGCAACATAAGGCGACCGTCCTCCTGTGCGCCGGCCGCATGCCATCCCCGAGGAGCGAGAGACTGCGGACCGGGGTCCCCTGCAGCATGGCATAGCGGTGGTGAAGCCGTGGTTAGATCATGGTTAGGTCATGGTTTGGTCATGGTTAGATTATGATGATTGGATAGTGATGGCAAGATTATGGTCAAAGGTGGTTAGATCATGTTTCATAAGGGTTGACATCATGGCTAGATCATGGTTTATTAATGATGCTTAGATGATGGTTAATGATCATGGTTAATGATGCTTAAATCGCCTTTCATGATGGTTGAGAATGATGAGATGATGGTTAATAGTGGTTTGTTTGATACCTGATTGTGGTTGTTGACAGCCAATGGTGGGTAATGATCGCTCGACAATTGCTAGTTGATGATGGGTACTCATGGATAAAAAGGTTGAGAATGGTTAGTGATCAATCAGCAGTGATAGTGACGAACAGGAATAGGTGCCACTTATTGACTGCTTGCCATGGTCAATAGTTGATACTAGTTGGTTTACCATGAATATCCATGGTTGATAAACACCTGGAAATTGATATTGATGACAAAAATAGTAACATCAATAACATTATCAATAGCAAAAGCCATGCTGTTGGTACAGGTATTGTGTTCACTAGGATACCCGCGAAACCCACCCGCAAATCATAAATCCATCACTAATCAATCACCACTACATGGTCAATAGACTAAATATATAGTCAATAATCTACTCATAATCAATCATAAATCATCAGTAGCTATGTTTATCATCCACGATTCATCCATGATCCAAGCTGCTGTTGCTATTTATTTCGCTAACGCCGCTGCACAGATCTTCCCCGGTGGCTAGGACGCTGCTGCGGAATCTTCCCCGGTGGAATCTCGAGATGCATCGCCATCTCCCAGGGACGGGCACCTCGTTGGCGATGGCGGATGGTGATGGTGACTGGTGGTTGCCTGGTGTTTTCGACGGAGTCATTTGGAGCCCTTTAAAAGGGGAGAGGAGCCACCAGGAGTGTCCTACCAAATGGTAGTCGATAATGCTTAAGGATGATGAATTGAGACTTCGTTGATGGTTACTGATGGTGAATCATGGTAACCAAATGATGGCTCAATGCTGGGAAATTGTTAGATGATAGGGGTTGATGGAGATTAATGCTGCTATTCATGATGCCGGGTGGTGACGATGAAGAAACGTGTTTTGAGTACAAATTGTGAACGAACCCTCCGTGGTATTTGCCTTGGACCAATTTTTGGAATTGTAGGTTTGAAACTCTTTGGGTAACTGCTTCTGTGGGTTGGGTTGGACGGATTCTCTGGCTGTTCGGTAGATGAGAAGTCACCAACTTGGCAACTGGTCATGTGACCGCAAGACATTGGAATCTCGAACCACACAAGGGACCAAGCGTCACATGGATGGGAGATGATGGGAGCACTGGTGCTGGTGGAATCCTTCCGGTAAATCCACCCATTGGAGTGTTTGCCAAAGGGCTAGTGGAATAGACTAGATTGCTTCAAATGGGAGCGGCGCCCCTGCTGTGACGGGAGCTCAACAAGAGAACATCACAGTGACTGTGTCCGAGGCCACAGTTCACCAGTTTCCACATCAAGCAGTGATCAAAACGGAGCGGTTTCTCGGGGAAAACTGGTTGGTGGGCTATGAAGAAATGTGTCATTTGGTTTTTAGATATCTGCTTTTTAGATTTTTTTTTTTTTTTCTAAGCGAAAAGACCGTATGCTCTACGATCCTGACAGCCTCGGCGAAAGTGCCTCTTTCAGTTTCGGTTGAACGGACGCACAGTAAGTAAAAAATCAAAAGCAGTTATTTTTTTTTTTTTGCCGCCTTATAGCAGCACCATTGGGTAGTATTCCATGGGTAGTTGACTCCATAGGTAGTTGTTTTCCTTCTTGTTGGTGACTTTTTGGAAGAGGTTTTTATTCTTCAACTAGACCGTTGTTGGCCCGTCACTGATCGCCAAATGGTTCTATCAAGACTAGCGTGTTGAACGGGGCGAAAAACTCTGATATTATGGCGCCAGCTATCGAGATGTGGTCCATGATAGTTTTCGATTTCTTGGGAGGTGGGAAGAGCAAAAAAAGGAGACCCCAAGTTCAACAACGAAGGGGAACCATCACTGCGCAAGATTCCGAGTCGCCGGTATGATTCAGTAAGGGTGAGTTCTGCCCAGTGTGGACGTGGTCGTCCTGGGCGTAGTTTAGCATCCCCCAAATAACGATATGAATGGGCGGAGTTAAAACAAACACCATGTTCTGGGGTCTCAGGGTGCCGCAATATATGTCCCATCAGTTTTTGACGCCTTTCGGCTGCTAACTGTGATGGAGTGAGTACATCCAATCCGTGGGAATTGGCCAGTTCGTGCAAGTATTCGTTTGAGCATGGATCCTCTGAAACAGCCACAACTCTATGGTAAAAAGGAGTTTTGATATTGAAGATCTGACGAAGGATTCTAAAATAGACTGAGTTGAGCCGAGTGTTCTGGGCAGGTGTAGGAACAACCGATTCCAAAGAGTACAACAAAATGCTTTGTACTATTGCCTGGTAAACCCTGAGGCGAAACGTGATAGACACAATCCGGGAACGGAAAAAGGGCGTCAACATTTTTGCAATGGTAGTTGCTTTGGAGATTCGGTCAGCAAAAAACTTAGAGTTCCCCCCTGCCGATTCAATTTTTACTCCTAGATACTTAACTTCATGTACCAATGAAACCAAAGGACCAACCCCTTCTTCACCTCCACAATGACAGCACTGGCAACGGCTCAAGGCGGCACCCGTGCGAAAATGAATCCGTTTCTCACTATTGAAGGCAAGATGTTCACACTTGTCAGGATTAAGTTCCAAACCTAGGAGATAGCCGTGGCGTTGAACTCCATGCAATAATCTATTGGCAAGCTCAGCAGAATTAGCTAGCAAGACCGTATCATCAGCAAATTGAAGATCCCATACTGGCACTGGTTGGTTGATCGGAGGGGCAATATAGCCAAAGCGTTGGAGATGCTCGGCTTCTACGTATTTGAACATTGTGGTCGTCACTGCAATGAACAAATAAGGGGAGAGGGGGCACCCTTGCCGAAGACCATTTTCTTGACAGCGAGGTTGAGATGTAACTCCGAATTCCTGGACTTGAAAACTGGGATCTGTATACAAGGACAAGACTGCTTGAACTAGTTGCTCTGGTACACCTAGGGAAAACAATGAATGCTGAATAGCGTCATGAGTCACTGAATCGAAAGCTCGGGACCAATCCAGAAAAACCAAATGAAGGGGGCGGGTCTGCCGATCATGCATCTGGGTGAGTTGGCGCAAGATATGGATTGGTTGCGAAACAGAATGATGAGGCCGGAACCCATACTGTGTGTAGCGAAGGTGCGGGTCCACATAGGGTTGGAGGCGTTGCCTCAAAATCATTGCATATACCTTGTACATGGACGTGGTAAGAGAGATAGGTCGATAATTAAAAAGAGACGTAGTGGGTCTGGCAGTGGTTTTAAGGAACATGATAACAAAGGACTTTTTCCAAGAGGAGGGAACCATAGCGCCAAGGAAGCAATCACTTAAGAGGGACAAGAGCAAACTTTGAAATTGCAAGGAAGAAAATTTCAAGAGTTCCGATTGCATACCATCAGGGCCAGGGGATTTACCAACCTTCAAACAAGAAAGGGCTCGAGTCAGCTCAACAAATTTAACCGGACCGATGGTGTCAGGAATGACTGGCTGAAACTGCATAGCTACTCCCAACGGGGGAAGTTGTCTGCGGGCCCAAACTGTGGAAGTGAGATATTCAGCAAACACTTCAGGCCGGTCATCTCTGGGGCGGAGGTTTCCCCTGATGTCACGAATGTTGGTTGGTTTTGGGACATATTTAGACCGAACCTGTTTCACTGATCGCCATTGCTGATTCGGGGCTGAACGATGATCTTGAAAAAATTTTATGTTCCACCAAACTTTCTTATCTTTCCGAGCCTGCTTCTTAATTTTGTTCCTGAGAAGGCGCCGTTGATGGACTTGATGTGGCTGCGTAAGCTTCGAGAGGGTTTCTATCAAGGAAAAAGTTGAATTACTGATGTATGGTTGCTTGATTTCAGGGCGGCGGCGTTCAAAAGCTTCATTCGCCGCCGCAGCAGCTACTTCCACCAAAAATGCACTTTTTTGATCAGGAGAAAAAGATTCCCATTCCGTGGAGATGACTGCACCCTCCATTTCGGGGTTCACCAACGGTGCTGGGGGACGAACAGAGAACCGGCCTGCCCAACCCATGCCTGTTCGGCCCTCAAGGGCGAGGGCATGCGCCCGTTCATTGCCGGGGATACCGACATGGGCGGCAACTTTCAAGGGGGTAATGTGAAAGAGGGACATGGCCGACTGCCAATATATTTGAGGATAATTGGAGCCCGGGTAAGACCTCCCTTCAAGCAAGCCAAGAACATAATCGGAATCCATGAAAAGGTAGAAATGAACCGTGTTGTCAGAGAAATATCCAATCAACCAATCCAAGACTTCAATAACCGCCTGAATCTCAGCTAAGTTGTTGGTGGGAACCTTGGGGACATCCTGAGCAATGGCGCAAGGACCAAAAGAAGAATCAATGAATTGATCGAAGTACAAGGGGTCAACCTGATTTGGGACCAGAGCCGTGGCTACAAATCCCCAACCTCCATTTCGGGAGTGTCCTGGGGTCAAACCGCAACTGCCATCAGTGAAGATCGCCATACATTTGGAAGGGGCCGGGGGTGAAAACCGTACCGTAGACAATCTGTTATGGATTTGGAGGTCAAGAGTATGGCGAAAATTAGCCTTAGGAGAAGAAAAATCTAATTTGGGACATGGTGCCCGCACAGGTTGACTGCGGAATTTCGGCACTTCTAAAGTAAGTTCAACTGGAAAATGTCGAGTAGAAAGAGAAACATGGCAGTTGGAAGCGCACTTATGGATCCTTGCTTTGTGCCGCAGCTGAGCAGCAATATAATCTAGAGAAGCCCAATCCTTTTTCAATGGAAAATAGAAATTGTTGGAAGTCGCAGTCGGTTCAAGATATGTTACCCTCTTATGTGCCTGAGGTTGCCCAAATGTTTGCGGCAAATATAAATCGTGAGAACACAAAAACGACATCAAAAATTCAGCATTGTCACGTTCCGGATCTGCCACAGCCTGCCGTTTGTCCCAAGCATCTGGCCCAATGTGACGGGCTGAGGGATCTTGGGAAGGGGACACCCGCGAATTCCAATCCCCCAAAAAGAACCACATTTTGTGAGAAGGGAGAAAACCATATTCTGCTTCAAGAGCATTCCAAAACTGGGCTTTACGCTCAATGTCCTCCTCAGGACCTTCGACCATACTGGGCGCATATACATTGATCAACATGATGGGGCAAGGACTTATGGCCACTTCAATGGAACAAACGCGGGCTGAATGACCCAAAAAATGTGAACAGAGATGCCTGGCTTTAGGATGAACAATGAAGCCTACGCCATGGTGAGGTGAATCAGCCTGACCAGATAAGTAAATTTCAAACCCACGTTTCAGAAAAGAATGAGGACAAGTAGCCTTGGTTTCCTGCATGGCTAAAACCATTATATCATTGGAGTCCATGTACTGAAACAATTGATCATACTTAGTGGGTTCGTACAAGCCTTCCACATTCCATGTGCTGAACTTGAATCGGGAGAGCGGACGGGGGTTGGTCATGACAGATTTTGGGGAACTGACGAAATCACGAAACCAAGCTGTTCTGGAAGCTTGATGAGGATAACTGTGCGTATGCTGGGAAACTCTCAACTGTGCCGAGTAAGTGGGTCGAAACGGGGGAGGGGATTGGCAGGTCTGTCCGGCCCAAAACTCCTGCCCCCCTAAATGTGCTTTCCAATATCGATATGCTCGCCTTGATTTGGCTCGGATTTCACGAGCTTTAGTTGCACGTTGTGTTAAAGCTTGTGCCGAGCGTACTCTGTAACCACTGGGAGGTCCCCCGGAAGCATGGCATTTTTCGTGGCCGCTCCACATACTCCTATATTTCGACCATGATTGCTTAACCTCCCATAGATCAGAACGGCGGCTTCCCGGCTCGCCGCATGGCGGCAATGCCTGGAGTAGGTGTTGGTACAGTGACGGGCTGGCCCATTTATCAGATACAATAATGCTATGTTTGCGTCTCCTGGAAACCCAGAGTTTGAAAGAATCTGGGGAGAGCCACCGAACCCAAAACAACAACATCCCATTGGGGAGGAATAAAACTGGATGTCTCACATGTTTGTAAGGATTGGTGGTGTACCATGGATGCGTTTCATAATTTCCATTGACCGAGTGCACCGTATGGTTGAGTTCTATGCGATTACGGCATCCAAGACAATACACAAACTTCAAGAGAGGCATTTCCGACCTGGGCTGTCTTGTGGGAACTTTGAAAAATTGTTGCCTCAGCCTCTTTGTGACCGGCTGTTTGGCAGGCATGCTGGCTGAATAATGTACAGCCGCACCTCTGGTGCAGCAGCCACTCTCAGAGCACTCAGGACCACATAGTCAGGATTGATGGTGGCCCTCCAAGACAAGCGCGGCCTTCTGTAGAAAAAGGACTGGGTGATGGGCAAAGAATTTCGGAGGGGGCAGCAAACTCGCAGCAGCGGCATCCCAAGGGCTTGCCAACCGTTCCACATCATCAGCAGCAGCAACCGCAAGGCAGCCATCGAAGGCAGCGCCGACATGGCTCGTGGGTGGGCCAAGGCTGCAAGTGGCGAGGAACAAGGATGTCAGAAATTTCAAGGCAGCAGCCACAAAACAGCAGAGCACCATGCAAAAGGAGCGCTTGTAGGAGCCTTTGGCCTTGCTGCCTTTGTAGGTGGAGTTTCGGCTCTGTCTGTTTGTAGACCAATGGGTAGTAGACCAATGGGTAGTGGGGTCATTTCTCTTGCCCGCTCCCTTTCTGCCATCCCGAGCTGGAGCATCATCATAATCATCACGATCATCATCCCATCTGTCCCGGCGCCACCTTTCTACCGGGTCATTGTCCCAAGTGTGTGATCTCTTCCCTTTTGACTTTCCCTTCCCTGCCCCGCTTTTCCCTGCATCAGCTTTTCCTTTGGAACCAGCTTTGCCGTAGTCTTTGGTGGAGACGCCTGCTTTGTCAGCTGCGACAAGGATGTCGTGTGTGAGCCCCATGCTGTTGGAGAGGGGTGCCAGGGGATTGTCTGTCAGTGCGGAAGCTGCTTCATCGGAAAGGGTGAGGAAACGAATTGTGAAAGGAAATGCGTTCAGAATCTCACTATCAGCAAGGTTGGAGATGTCATACCGCTGTTGGTAGTGCGGACGGAGAGTTGTAGTGGAATCACGCATAGTGTTGTGGAGAGCCTGGATCAACTTCAACGTCTCTCTGACATAGACGTGCATGGTTCTTTGAAAAGTGCGGTGAACGAAAGGCTCGTGCCGTGGATGGACATGGATGAGGCATGTGGTGGTGCCAGCACTAGGCAAGTAAGAGACTTGTGCCAATAGAATGTCGCCATCGGGGTCCCAGATTTGGAGAACATTCCAGTCAGGCAGTAGGGTTTGACCGGAGTAAGGGGACGAGTCCAAAGAATTGAGACAATGCATAAGGACGTGCATTGGAATGCGTTCGAAACGCTCTTGGGTGGGGAGATCACGCTCGAACCTCAAAGGAGCGTCACGGTTTTGACCTCCAGAGCGATCGTGCCAATATGGCCGTTTGGCCCGGAGTGACTGGAACAAGGCTTTGCTGGCACCTTCAGTCAGGAGGATCACCCGCAACAAGGCGCACTCATCATTGTAGAGATGCTGTGTTACACTTTGCACATCTTCTTCATAAGACAAGTTTGCTCTGCCCAGCAAGTATCGCAAATTGTGCTCAACGGTCGTCCACTTGGTGAAGGGGGGAATCTGAGTGATCAGAATGCTTCGTCTTGTGAGTGACCGCTCGGCGACACCAGTGGTCAAGGAGAAAACCTGAAGTTGCTGCAAGACGGCAGGAGCAGGGGTCTGAGAGATCTGGTGTATCTGTTGCTGGATTGACTGCAGTGCCGGGACGAGCTGACTTTCATGGTATCGCTGGAGTTCTGCTTTTAGGTCTGCGACCGTCTCTCCTCCCTGCTCAGGCGCTGTGATCTCAAAGGGAGGAGGTGCTAAGGCAGGATCTACTTCCATCAACCCATCCACCGGGTCCAAGCGACGGGAGCGCTTCAAGTCAAAGAGCTTCATTTTTTGGGCGAGTGCCGCTCTGGCCATGGGGTCCATGTCCCCATACTCGAGGGGTTCATCTTTGATGTCGGAAGATTGCGATCCATGTGAGGGAGCGGACCGCTTTGCCCTTGTATCAGCGGGTTTTGCTTCAGCTGGCTCTGCTGGGGTGGGTGGCATTTGGATGGCATCCTTGGGCACAAAGATTTCTTTACCTCCTTCCAGGGTCACTTTGACTAGACCAAGGTGGTTTGGAGTTTCTGCAAGAGGGGCAGGGCTCTCCGGGGGTTTCTCTGCTGCTTCGAGAGAGTCTGCTTCAGCCATTTGCCCAACCAAGGCAAAAACAAGATCAACCAATCAATCAAAAGTAATGAGGGCCAAGGGCCAAAAACGTGAAGAGCGCATGAATGCTGATGACTTGCAATGCTGCTTTTTAGATATGTAAAGAAAACAGAAAGGCTCAACTCCGAAACCAGACCAGCTATGGTCCAATGGTGGTACACCAGCTATGGTGGCTGACGCCAAGGTACCACCAAAGGACTTCGAAATCGCCCCAGCCTTTAGGAACGAAACCTCCATGAGGAGCACCTGTGCTCAAGTTCCATCGATGAAGACCTTGGGGGTGGCAGTGTTCAATGATGGCTATCATTTCTGGAACCAATCTGACTTTAGCTACTTCAAACTATGAACCAAAACTTGGAATTAGCTACAAACAAATCTTAACAAAAGAAATCTTAAGTAAAAAATTGTTCTGAACGCAGTATTTCAGTGATAGAGAAGGGTGCTGTTCAGACCTTCCAAAGACATGAACAACGGGTGCTAACCAGCCTCATTTGTAGCACCGAGTGGTGACTGTTTTGTGAGATTTGGTCAACGTTCTAGTTGCCTGGCAGGCACTAACATTTATTCTTTGTCAGCAACAGAATTGGCACGAATCATATTAGTGAGATGGAATTGCAGTTGCTAACGTTCGTGGAAGGGGTGGTGCACTTGCGGAGTTCTTGGCTTGAGCAGTGGCTTGTCCCGCGTCAGCGCCAAGATGGTGGTTTCCATCCGAGCCAGTCTCCAGCAACTAATCGCTCTAATCGCCAGGGACAGGAGGATGTTCAAGACTGACCCGTAAGTTCCTGCAGCCTCAACTGGAGGGAACCATTTGAATTGCAGGTGTTAGTGGTAGATAAGGCACTTCCAAATTGCCGTTGGTTTTCGTTCTAAACATATGGCAACCGGAGATACAGAATTGGTTCATGTCCAGACCCGAATCATCAAGTAAGCGATGATTAGCCAGCTACTATTGGCTGCAGCCGTTAATTGTCAACTTTCAATCTATGAATCAAGCATTCAATTAGCCTTGAGAGCTGTGAGTCAATCTATGCCAACTAAGCATTGACTATCATTGATATAGCTCACAATCAGCCAATAATCATTGATTAACCATTAAACCGAACAATCATTGATTTCTACCATACTTAGTGGCTACTAACAATCACTATGGCTACCATTGATCAACACCAGCTGATCCGAATGCTGGATGGCGGAGCTCAATGGAGAAGCCGACCGCCAGGACTGACCTCGACGATGGGAAGTCGTAGTTGGAGGTAGTTCTTCATGCTTCGTCCTATATTTTGTACTACTTCTATGTACTTCTATGTACTTCTATGTACTTCTAATTTCTTAAAAGGATTGGTGCTTCTTATTGGCCTCTTCTGGTGTTTGATCATGGTTGGTTTGCCTCTTAAAATAGGATTCCCCAACGGTTTAAGGCTCGTTCTCTTCAAGCTCAACTCTTCCTGAATCAGAAGCTGTGTGGAGGGAGCTACCAGGCTCGGCTCGACATGTGCCACCAGGAATTTCTCCTCACCATCGGTCCCGGTGGCCCTGCGTCCTGGCTGCAGCTGGACAGACTACGCTGGTGCCACCGTTGTTTGTGGCGTGGGGTAAGCTCTACACCCATTATTGCAGTGGCTAAGCCATGCCACGGTGGCAGGTGGGATGGGCACAGCTTTTGAAATTCCCCAAGGCCATGCACCGGCTGGTGGAAGAGGAGCTAAAAGACCTCGCGCCCGGCTGTGTGCCAGAGCGCTGTGGTCAGGCGCTGGAGCAACGTTTCAAATGATCTATTTAGATGCATGATTACATGGTGTGTTTGATTTTAGTTGTGACTTCGAACCATCGATCCTCACAGCTGCGGTTGGGTATCCAATGAGTTGCTGTTATCTGGGATCTATCAACAGCGTGGTTTCCCTCATGTTGGGTGGTTGCGGCGCCATGAAAGGATCTAAGTGTCGGTGCTTCGGGACTCTGTATCCCAGCTGACTGATAGTGGTGAATACTGGTTAATTCAGGCTGATTGTGGTCAACAGTTGTGAATGTTGGTTGAGAATGGTGGATGGTGGTTCACAATGGTCAGATTCATGATGGTGATCCTGACATTGGAATCGCAATCAGCCAAGCGGTAAAGGGACGACCCAACTAAAGGTGTTTGACAAGAATCTCATGAGATGGTCCCAGGAACTGGAAAGAACAGTGAAAGGCGTTTTTGTTCACAACTCCCAAACTTTGCCTTCTGGATCACTGGTGATTTGATGAATTGTGCCATTTGTTCATAACGCAGCTTCCCAATGATTGGCTGATCCCCGGATGCTTCGCTACCGGTGTCTGCGGGTCCGCAGGCGCGCTTTTACTTTTCGGGCGACGTCGAACCCGTCGAACGATTTTTCAGGCGGAATGGGAGTCGTCGGGGGTGCCCGGTGCATAAACCTGCCCCGGTCATGTCGCGCACCAGGTGAGGTCAACCTGCCATCAGCAGCTCGAAGCAACGTCGATGAACCTGCCAGGTTGAGATCCCCAGAGAAGCTCTATGCCTTGGTCTTACGCCGAAAAGCTGAGGAATTGGATCCGTGGCCAGCAGAACAAGAGGTGTCACGGGATCCGTTGGGAGTGCCGTGGGTTCTGAGTGCAACAAGTGGATCACAACTGGGACAAGGTTAGGATTGGTACAACAAGTGCTTGAAAGTGCTGGATCACAACTGGGACATCAAATCCAGGTACAGAATGGTGACAGGGTTGAAATTGTAAGGTCGGACCATCCATCAGTCGTACGAATCAACTACCATGACAGTGATGGAATCGCCCATCCCAAGTGTCCAGTCGTTGCCCATCAATTCTCTGCGAATTCCCTGCCATCAATCATGCCCTGCTACAATCGACAAATGAGCAGCAATAGTCAACAAGCACCAATGGTGCAATGCATTTGTAAGTACATACATGCATATATAATTTAACAATGTATATTTAGATGTTTTAATACATATACACATACTCATATCATACGCACATACGCATGTGTGATAGCTATTCGTGACCCTCGTCAACCCTCAGTTATGCTAAATGATGATCAGCCATGGGCCTGGGTTGTTAAGCATGATGTTCAGCAACCGTAAACCCAGCATAAACCTGTCACGTTGTTGGTGATTTCTCAAAATAGGGGACCCCAAAGATGGTTGGTTTGTTCCTATTGAAAATGAATTTTGGATGATTTGAGGAACCCGCAGGATACCCCTAATTTGAGAAACCACCAATTACATACCGTCCTGATTTACTATCATCTTCGCAACGATCAACCCCAAACAAAATCAACTCGAAACCGACCCCAACAAATAGCTCATCAACCATCATTATCTTCCTCAACCATTCACCACCAACCAGCAACCGACCAGCAGCCCACCAACCAACCAACTGAAACTACAGACCACACCAATCACTACCCGCTGAAACCACATAAACCAGTCATAGCATTGCTACCTACACCATAGAATCATTATAAACAAATGAATATTGGATTGATGGAAGGAACCGATGGATGGAACTGATAAATGGATGGATGGGTGGATGGATGGACGCATGGATGCGTGGATGGATGGATGGATGGATGGATGGATGGATGGATGGATGGATGGATGCGTGGATGGATGGATGGATGGATGGATGGATGGGTGGGTGGATGAATGGATGCATGCATGGATGGATGGATGGATGGGTGGGTGGATGGATTGATGGATTCATGGATGGAAGGAATGAAGGAAGGAAGGAATGATGGATGGATGGATGGATGGATGGATGGATGGATGGATGGATGGATGGTTAATGAGTGGTGAATAATGGGAATGATAGTGGTGAATGAGTGGTGAGTCATAGTGGTTTGATAATGAACTAACGATTAGTGGTGAATCAGAGTGGTTGATGGGTAAATGGTGAATGATAGTGGTAATAGTGGTGAATCATAGTGGTTTCATCATAGGTTTGATAATTGTTTTGATGATGGTGGTTTAATACTGATTGTTTCATGCTGAATGTTGCTGAGTATTTTTTCATGGTGAATAGTGCTTAATGAGTGGTTTAGACGGTTATGGTTGGTTTGATGATGGTTAGTATTGTTTAAAGATGGTTTACTCAAAGCTTGTGGTTAGTTCATGGTGACTTAAACTTTGATGGTCGTTTAGTGGTTGATACTGGTTTAATGATAGTTGATGGTAAGTTGGTCATAAGTTGATGCTTAGTTGATGGGTAAATGGTGAGTCACTCGGTACTTACTGATGGTGAATGGCTCAGTAATGATGATAAGTATTTGGTCAACAGTGCACCTAGTGCTCGTTCATTCAGTTCATGGTTGTTGGAAGGTTGTTGCATGCTTGTTGTCATGAAAGTGATTATATTGGTGGTTGATACGCTGCTGAATCATGATTATGGTTTGTCAACACTGAGCATTCGTGTTTGATGGTGAATAATGGTGAACATGAAGGTTAGTGACGACCAGCAAAGCTTTTTTATGGTTCTTAAAAGAGCTCTTTGTGTTGAAATGCGATTAATTTTGGTTGATAGTTGGTTGCTGACAATGGAGAGATGATGATGTTATACTGCACGGTCATGATTATTGAAGAGGGGTTACTATGAATGTTGTTATGATCTTTCCAATCTTCATTTTCCTGTTAATGTCCCTTGGCTTCACCTTTGCTTTGAACGGTTTCACCTCCACCTGGATCTTCAACCAAAAAATTAAATCGTTGCTTTATTGTTTGATTATTGTTGGTAGATTTCTTATTGTTGAGGCTGTTATCGACTATGATCGCCCACCCTTGGTGATGTTGTTTATCATGTCCACCTTTATCGACCCCTGTTAGCTTTTAGCAAAATTGTTACCGGTGCTGCTATATAGCATTAAAGATGGCAATGGCCCTTATCATCCATTACCAATCACCGACCATTACTCCTGATTCCAACCGCCACTATCAAACACTGAAGCAGTACAACAACCAGTTTATCCACACCCTTCTGGACAACCACGGCTTCTGGACAACCACGGCTTCAGCAATTGTTACCAAGCAATACAAAAGCCATGGTGGCTGAGTTTTCTGACCATGATTTCCACCAGTGGGGTCCCATCGTTCGACAGATGCCTCCTACATCTTTCCGCGTCACCGCCAAGCGTGCCGGCAAGCGAGCGGCGCATCTCAGTGAGGATCCCAGTTGCTGAAACACAGGGTTGGGAGATCCATCATTTCGGGTCCCAAGTTTTGGATAAACGTGATTTGGGGCAAGCCGTGGCCCTTGAGGAAACCCATTTGCTGTGGGCGATGATTCGATGAGGAAAACGAAGGATATCTTCAGCCAGATGTCACCCACAGCACCTCTCGGGCACCTTGGGTAGTCACCCTGCGAACCCAGCTGTTGGGCTGCACAGGTTCCAACGGCATTGCGGAGTTTGTGGGTGAGGCGCGTGCTGGCACATGTGGGCAGTTTGCCTTTATGCTTTTGACTTGTATTCATCGTTTTCATCATCATCATCATCATCATCATCATCATCATCATCATCATCATCATCATCATGATCATCATCCCGAATAAACTATTATGATAACAAAAAACACAAGCGCAAACCATATAAGCAATCCGATTGAACACCAATGAACCATGTCACGGCAGTGACTAATTTTCCAAGTGACATTCCTCTGTTTGTCTCTACCTTAGGGGCCCGCTCCAGGCGGTGGCCGAAGCCATGAATTGGCAAGTGGACCTGCATGACTACGATTTGGAGGTTGCACGCGCGCTTGGAACATCCGAAGTGATCAAGCTCAACTGAGAATCACAGGATGAAATGTAATGGTACGAGTGAATGATGATTGATGGTTGGTACACAGGATGATCTCATCATGATCAGTTTAGATTGTTTGGATGAATGATAAATGAGATGATTCTCAACCGTTGGATGTGGTGCTTATTTCGTGATTTTGCGATGATATTGACGCTTGGATGGCGCTCATTGTTGTTTCATTCTTGACTGGGGTGACCAAAAACAAATGTTGCTAGATGCTTTTGCTTCAAAAGTGTTGATTGATTATAAGCCCGGACCCCCACCAACCAACAAAGCGCTGTTTCCCTCTGTGACGAACCCCTGTAGTGACATTTGTGGGGATATGGGATGGTCGGATGATGTGTCTAAAAATGAAATAACTTCTTTGGCTATACACCATTGTGTGTGTGTGTCTGCCACGGTGGTTTATAAAGAGAACATCCCTGTCGTTGGCCAGATATTTGGTGTTTGCCACTCTTGGCTGTACCATATGCTAATTAACCAACCAACATTGCACAGCTTATCATGGTTGTATGCCGATGACTTTTGCCTCCCAAGATTCTTGTTGGAGTACCCTTCGTGGGTCCCAAAATTGGCTCACTGAATCAATGCTAAATGGGAAGACTACATTGGACACCCCGTGCGCATTGTTCCCCTACCATTTTCTCGGATTAATTTACTGTTGACTCGTTGGTGATGACATGTTGTCAATTTTCCATCCTGACTCGTATGGTATTCATCAAGTTGACATTGCTTGAAATGCATATGTTTGCGGCAATTGGATATCATTAACTTTATCAACCATCATTAAACCTTTCGCATGATTATTCATCATTATCAATCCTTATCAACCCTTCTGATCCATGATAAACATTCATGCAGCTCATTAACAATCGTTAACCATCATAAGTATAAAAATGATAAGAACCACTCAACTATTGTATGAATCTCCACTATTAACAACTATCATTGAACCATCAGACCCACTCAACTGACATAGTGAATCGACGTCAGGTCGTGGTCCACCTGAATGATGATCATCTCGTGGTGGGATCCTGATCAACTCACGGTATGCGTTGCTGAGGAAATGGTAACGAGGCGTCTCCCCTGGTTGTGCATCTGTCTTCATTTTTCACTGGAAAACCGTTGGGAAATTCTAGGGAAACAATTGGAAAAGCATCAGAAAACCTACGAATCCATCTATCGATGGTGGATTTTCCACCAGCTTAGCTTGCAAGAGTTGAGTAGTTGAGTAGTTGATTTTGAGCACAGGTGCTGGTTGGTGTTGGATAATGATTGATACGCATGCTTGAGAATCCTTCTTGTCATGTTTGGATCATGCTTGGCTGTGAACAAGGGTGGTCGTGTTTGTGAATGGCCAATAGACCGATAGTATGACTGCACCAAAACGATCGATGATGAATGTGAATCGTACCCATTGACAGTAGCAATTGAGAATGGCTGGTTGTAGATACTGCGGCGTATTATTGATTCCTAGTGTTTGATTGGTCTCAAAAATGAAGGTTGGTGATGAGCCCAATTGCTTTCCCACATAATCGGATAAAGTCCGTTGTTTGATGCAATTCGCAAATTCTTGATGTTTTTTGCCTCATGTGGTTTTTGATGCTGGTTGTTTGGTTGGTTGGCAGAGATACGGTTGGTCGCTGGTTGTCTCTTTGCAGATCACCGGCGATGCAAACTTGCATCCAGGTGGCAGCATTCTTGAGGATCCAAACCACAAACAGGAGGGGTTCAGATCACTTGAGATGGTCGCAGTAGCAAGTGCGGAATTGGTGGTAATTGCTAGCTCATTGTATTTCCAATTGTGCAGAACTGCCAACTAATCGGCAATGATTGCTGATCGTACAACTCTCGAGTATCAAAACAGATGGAGCGGAAGACAAAGTACATCTTTTCAGCTGCGAAACACAAAAGATCGGTCCTTCCAAGAAAGTCATTGAAGCAAAGTGCCCAACAAATCAGGTCGTATTTGTCAGAATGCTTTTCGGGGGCAAACTCTGACTCTAACCCAGAACTTCGTACACAACAGCGTCCGTCATGGTGAACACCAGTGTTGCTCTCCTAGCTTGCCATCTTGGATTTTGGCTGACACAGGTCAAACATCTGCCAGTCTCAACTATGAACTTCATGAACCATGATCAATCACCGTTCCTGTCCACATGGACTCTGATTCTACCAGGAGAGCAGTCTTGAAATTCTGCAGTTCCCAACGGTACTGGTTCCTGAATCGGCGTTTCAAATTGACTGATGATAGTAATTAAGTCAACTGATGATGGTGATGAAGTAGATCCTGAGTCATGTTTGTTTTGGGAAAGAATCTCAAGCAACGAACATGACTCAGGTGGCTTTGCCATTGCTGGAGCGGAGCGGTCAGCAGGTGCCTGGCAAGATGCGTCCTGCAGTCTGCCGGAATGGTTGCTATGCAGAGCCCTATCATGATTTGTTTGGAATGGTTGTTTGTCTCATGATTTATCCTACTGTCATTGCTGAACATGTTCATTTATGAGCTATACCATTTATCAATTTGAGTTTCTCAGGCTAGGGGGTACGCCCAAATCATCCAATATTGAACATCTATAGTCATAAACCAACGATTTCTACGGGTGCCCAACTTTAGGAAACCACCATTGATCATCCTCATTTCGATTGCCATCTCCCATGCCGTTGGAAGCAAACTGTGGCAGGCGCAGTTTGCCCTGCCGGGGCTGTCGCAACCCGTCGCCTGGGCCATGGCAAGGTGCGTACAGCGCTTCAAGCTTTGGTGGTGCTGTGAAAGATCAGGTTCTTCCACCAACTGTTTGAAGCTGGTTGATCACCGTTGCTGGTTGATAACCTACTGATGCCGGAAGCTGGTTGGTCCTTCAGCAGGCCGGTGCTTTGGTTGAGCTGAATCAGTGCCACCCATCATGGACAAGGGGCACCCCCCGCCTCCGAATGCGCCTGATGGTCATCCACAGCTGCCGAAGAGCGGTGGCTTCTATGAACCACACCGAGTTTCCACATGGTAAGCCTTATTTTGCTGCTATCTGCAGGAGCACCAGTGTAGATGGAGTCACCTGTAATAGGCAAACTGTTTTGTAACAACCAATGCCGGACTTGGGGATTCACGTTAGGGGTACCAGATTGGATAACCCGCCATGTCACGCCATTGATGGACCTTTAATAAGTTACAGCAACTACATCATTAGTCAACAACTCCATCCACTCACCTGGCTTCACCCTTCACCGTGATTCACCGTGGTCCCTGATGGCCATTGTCACTGCCAGGACCGCGGAGCCAGCGCCCGGCGAAGTGGTGATCGATCCGTGCCTCGGTCACGTATCGTGTTGAGGCCACGGATTGGCTCATGGTCTAACATCGGTTACAACCAACTGGCCATGGGTCAATATGAATCAGCCAACTAATGGGGGATAACCACCAACAATAGTGGGAAAACAATGGATAATGGTGGGGAACCAGGGGTACGGGGTTTTGACCCACTGCCAACTAGGCCGCACTAGATGATTAGGGTTCACTAACAACTATTATGGGGTATACCACATAAGGTATTCGGTCATTGGTTGCAACCAACAAACTAATGAATGGTTTATGATGGTAAATAGCCATGAATAGCAGGTGTTGGTTAATACTGGAATGCTTCATTGGTGACAAACACATATAGAGAAAGCCAACCAATGAATGGCTTATGATGTTGAATGTATACTCATAGTGAAGAACGACTGGCAAAAATGACTAAACGACCACTAGTTGGTGCTTTTAAACGTGCTTTCCCCTAGATTTAAGGATGGTTGGTTGATTCGCTGATTTTTCAGAGCGGTCCAACCACCAACCAGTTGTTTGTTTATGGTTGTCACTGGCTAAAAATTCTTTGACTACTGGCAACAACCAGTTCCTGGCTGACAGTGATTTGTTTTATGGTTGTTGCTGGCTAAAAACCAGCTATTAGTTTCTGGCTATTTATTGGTTATTGTTGGTCTTTGATGAGTGCTGATGGTGATTGATTCCCCGCCAAGGGTTGGAGACCATTGGTTGGTGACCATGGAGAACAGTTGGACCTTGCAAGAGATCAACGCTGTCAAAGGATCCAAAGAGTTGTCCCAATTCAAAGGTGTTTTCGTTTCCAAAAGAATTGGTGTATTTGAGACATTCATACCTATGTTTTAGCCGTTTATATTTGTTGATGGCAATAATGGTTTCCAAAAGATTCTGATGTACCATACATTGGCTATATTTAAGCCATGGCTTGCCATTAGATAACGAGTCATTGTCAGTAACACTTGAAAAACCATGTTTATGGGTAACGGGTCGTTAACCAATCATTAGTCAACCATTATGTCCCGTTGACCAACAATAAGCCATTCTAAATCAACGATCAGCCATCATTCACCAACCACTAGCCATTACACAGCAGCAGTCCTGGTCGCTTTTGGTCAGTGCCAGGATGTGTGGCTCTGGTATTGTTCTTTTTGAGGCGTGGAGAGTGCGCCGACGGGTTCCGGTTCGCAGCAGCAGGTAGCAGCCCCAACTAGTCACCACCATGGTGGATGTCACTTGCCGATAGGTTGACCATGGTCCTCGGCCAATGATTACCTATCAGAACAAGCCCGGCCGATGATTTCCATAGATTGACTAGCGTTCTTCATGATTGGCTATAATAGGTTTTGGAAGTAGTATGGTTATAATCGTGATACGTTTGTCTTGCATGGTCGATTACCAGCTTCTTGTTGGTACCAGATCCAATAACCACAGGGATGCCCAACAACTAATGATGTTGGCCTGCACGGCTGCTGTTGCCTAGTGGGCAACGGAACCATCGCTCCTAGAGTTCGAGGTTCCTGAGCTTGGCCGACCCAAAAACCAGCGTAGAATACTTTGGATTGGTCGTTTCTCTGATGTTCAAAACCATCAATTTTGATCATGAGATTCATTCAATTTCAGCATTCTTGTCTTGTCCATGTATGGCAGGAATCGTTAAGGAAGCTCCTCTGCTTAGATCAGCACGCTGAATTGCCCTCAAAAACCAGCCATTGATCACATGTTCTATGCAGAAAATCATTTTGGCAAATCTGTTCGGTCATACTCCTGATGATTGGTGTTATTATCATGAAATCCGCGGGTAACCACCAGTGACCATGGTGTCAACCTTCGCAAAGTAAATTGATTTACCATTCACCACTTTTACAACCACTTACCAGCTTTACCCTTAAACTTACGTAACCATCCAAGTTTAATGGTTATCCAACCACTTTACTGGTGTCAATTAACCACCCTTAACCACCCTTAAGCACCATGTCACCACCACCGGTGGATGGCAGTAACCACCACCAGCGGATGGCGTTTTCGCGACCGTGCCTGGAGGCTGCTCAGTGTTGGCAAGGCGCCTCCTACCTGGGCTTCGATCGCGACAAGCAGCAGCTGGACAGCGGTGCCATGATGGGCGGTGCCGGTGCCATGGCTGGTGCCATGGTGGTTGAGGGTGGTTATGGGTGGTTACTTACCGTGATTTAGGGTGATTAAGAGGGTAAACAAGCTGGGAAGTGATGATGAAAATTGCTGATTAAGGATGATTCAGGTCTGTTGAAAGTGGTTAGTAAGCTGGTGATGATTGGAAAGCTGCTTAGTGATGTTTAATGATAGTCACCTGTTTGATGGTGTTTAAGATTGATATCAAGGGATGATAACCACGATTTATCCTAGTTGATAACAATGGTTGATAGGGATGATCAATTGTTGCTTAAGAACAGTCAATGATGGTCAATCATAGGTTTTATCCACAGTGGATGGCCATGCTCTTGCAATAGCGCATGCAGGTCTGAATGAATCCCATTGCAAACTCAATGAAAGCAGTGTGGCATATATTCACCATGCCAATTACTTGAAAATGGCCGGAAAAATTGAATTACGACAATACTACGCAACTATAACAAACCAAGTAGTAGATCTAGGGTTGTAACTACCAAAGATTGAGATAACATTTGTGCAGCATCACAGCTATCTTCGCTGTCCGGACACCTGGGTGTTACTGTGAGCAGCTTGGGCCACCATGAGGGGTGCGACAATCCCAACTGCTGCCTGTAACTGCCATGACCCAGCAGTTGTCATGAATGTTTGCAAAAATAACGCTAAACCATTAAAATATTTGAATCATTTTTGATCATTGATTGACCAATCAGTACTAGTGATGACCAATGATTAACTTACCAATTGCAGCAGTTACTGTTGAGATGTGAACCACCAACTGCTGTAACCATTGGTGCCACTGCTGTACTCATCGACGGCACAGCAGTTGCCTCACCGTGTCACAGGAGCGCTCCACAGGGAACTTGAAGCTCTTGGCCGCCGACGTGGTCAGGGGATCCTAGGAAGACAGCCGTTGCCAACCACGACCGGCAAATGCAATGAATCTTAACATTATACTGGGGATTATTGAGTGAATAGTAGGGAGTAGTAGGGGATAATCACCAACCATAGTGGTTAAGAACCTGTTGGGTGGTTTGATGGATATTTTTCCTCTAGCAATGATCAGTAAATCGTTGATTGACAAATGTCATTTCAATCACCAGCCAGTATAACGGTGTCAATGATGGTTGAAGCTGTCATAATAAAATGCCATCATGCTTAATAGGCAGTTGATAGGCATCATAGGCAACAAGCACAGCACAATCAGCAAGTCAATAATCGGGCTACCATCGCTGGTTAGCTAGGATAAAGACCATCAAGCTATGGGGCCTAGTTATTGCCATAAGGTATGATTCAATGATGGAAGATCAATGTTTTTCAGCTGAAAGTTTGTGGTTTGATGAAATGCTTATATACTGATTAGAGGACATCTCATATCTTAGTTATAGGGTTTATGGAGAATCATACTGGTTTGACTAGAGACTTCATATAATTGTATAAACAATTGCTTTTATGGTTGGCATTGATCAGAGTTCACAATGGTTTACATTGTGCAACTGATGTAGTGATACCTGCGAGGGATTGTCAACTTAGTTTACCTCACGGAATAAACTACCATGATGCTGGATAGTGTTACAACAAGATTGTTGGTCAACCTACCACTGGGCGGGTAGCAGTTTGCATGTGGTTCGTGAGAGATCATCGGTGCGGGGTGCGATAGCTGTGACGATCAACTAGGTTGAACCATACTTTGCTCATGGAGCTACGTCAAAAATATTTGGCCATTAAGCCATCTATGTTTGGGGGGCACCCCATGTCGGTCATCAATTCGTCGAACTCCCACATGATTCATACTCTTGGTGGTTAATATCCCCCATTACTAACCATCAAGAGTTGATACAATGAACAAGCATGAAGAACTACTAGTACCCATCACTTACCATGAAGAGCCACGAACCGAACCATCATCATCCATCAACGATCAAGATATCCACGGTTGCTGGTCATGCCCTATTCACAACCATCATCAACCCCCAGTTAACCATTCATGATGGCCATTACCAGCCATTACCAGCCATTACCAGCCATTACCAGCCATTAGTATTGATAATCATTTCTATCCATCGTTACCGTTCACCATAGGTAACCATCAATCATCATCAATCATCCATCATCGTCATCAACACCACCACCACCACCACCACCACCACCATCATCATCATCATCATCATCATCATCATCATCATCACTATCATCAACCATCAGTCAACCATCATCAACCGTCAGCATCAACCATCAGTCAACCATCAGTCAACCTAGCCCATGATGAGGCTCAAAGTCTCAGCTTCGCGCACGGTGACGCCAGAGCTCTTCCGTCGGGGGACACATGGCTTTCGCAGATGGGGCGGAGAACCATGGAAGGATGATTTTCAATGGTGGCTATGGGTCAATATTAACCAACCAGTAGGGATATTAACCAACAACAATAGTGGGAGAAAAATGGTCAATACTGGGGGAACCAGGGGTACAGGGTGAACTGACCCATAGCCTAGTGATTGCTTAATGGTGATTGCTTGGATGGTGACAAACACCAACAACAGGGGTTGCCCACTGGTCAAGAATTGTGCCCATGATGATAGTTCATGGTGATCAATCATGGTGATTGGTCAATGATGACCAACAATGGTGAGACAACGATGAGTAATAATGATTACTGGTGGTTGAATGATAGTAAGTAGCTGGTAAATAGCCAAGTAATGATGGTGTTTTTGTTGGTTCAGAATATTGGTTACACTCTGGGGAAGCGATTCCCATAGTGATGCTAAACGTCACCAGTTTTCATGGGAAAACCAACTCTTTCTACGGTGGATTTTGAACTTCCAGGTTAGTTGACCAGAGTGTAGTTCTAAATTGCCTAGGCCATTTAAGCATGACAAATAGTGGCTGATACTGGTGGATATCCAACCATCAGCAACAATATAGGTATGATCACGTTTTATCGTTTTTTATGTTCGTAGCAGGAGGGAGTGGTACCCCCCCCAGGAATTGCTAAGTTGGTCAACAGCCAGGTGAAGTTCCATTGTGTAGACATAAGTAGCTCGTCGAATGGCCAATCTTGACCAAAAAATATGTTCCCCGAATTTTACCAGAGTTTAATCAAGTTTAATCCCTCATCCATTATTGTCTCGGTGATTTTCCCTGATTTTATCCAGTTTTGCCTGACTTTCCCCTATAGAAACAGGACTAAAAGTTGAAATCCCCATGGTTTCATCCCTCAAGGCTCAAGACCTCCTCAGTGGATGCGATGCTTTGCGACCTGCCTTTTGGCAAGCAGTGCCCAGCACCGCTGCTGGGGCATTCGTTCCATAACCATTGCATTTAGGATGATGGTTTTTCTAGAGAATTATGAAGATAGAAAAGGGGGATAACAAGCATCAATGATGGTTATACAACTACTATGGTGGTTTCTCAAGCCAGGTTGGGAACCCTAAAAATGGTGGATTTATGACATCAAACAAACCATATTGGATGAATAGAGGGTCACCTCTATTTGAGAAACACCCATTTAATGCTTGGTGCCCCCAACCAATCAAGAATGAACGGAGATGATAGGGGTATTTGGTGTATCTCCGGATTTGTCGATACAAGTTGAAGAAAGTCCAGCTTGCAGCATGTTGAATATGGCTTGCATTTAACCTTACTTGTTTGTCGCAATGGCACAGGTTCAAAAGTTCGGTACCACAAATTTGTTCATCTTTAGTGGGAAATCATCAGGTGCGCGACATTCAGCAGAGGCAGCCCATGTCAGCCCTGCTCAAAATTGTTCGTATCGCTTACAGTGCTAGAATGGATGATGTTATTTGTGATGATATTGATCATTCCACACTTGAATGTGAAATAGTTCACTCTTAACGAAGTCTCAGAAGGTTCCAATTTTTTCAACAGTTTGATGGTCACTATGAACCACTAGTGACCACCATTAATCAACCACTAGTAACCACGGTTAGCCACCACTAACTTACCAAACATGACAACTCTGTGCTGTGGTGGAACCTCCGACCTTGCACCGCGAAGACAGGTATGGCAGTGAGAAAGGCCTGCAACTTGGGTGATGGCCAACAGGGACATGATCAGAGGAGGTGTTTGATGACAAGAAAATCAAGGTGTCTATCATCATCATCATCATCATCACATCATCATCATCACATTTACGAAGAGGAACCACCTGAAGTGCGTCTCAGAGAAGCACATGCTTCACCCATCAGCAATGCTGTACGACCTCTGAGACAATCTCACCTTGTACCCCGCGGTGCTGGCGGAGTTCTGGCGAGTGGGGAGCCTCGCTGCACAAGTGGAAGCCCTCTGACCGCTGTGCGTTGTGTCACGTTTTTGGACTTCTAAGAGTGCTACCATTGTGACCATGGTTGTATGCAATCATCGTTAATAAGTGTGTTTGTTTTTGTTCGTTTCGTGTTGTCTCGATCAATACGCCGGTATTGTCATCATTGTTGACATCCTTAGCAGCTGACATTCATTGCTATGTTTATCACTTTTTGTCCATGTTGATCTTGTTTTGTCGTTGTGTTTCTGCATAGAAGGATTTAAAGGCTAACAAATCCACAGCCAAGAAGATCTTAGCCAACCACACAACACTAGTTCGCCGATGTGCATATGTATTTCCATCACAGACATGCGGAGTGATACCTTCTGGTTGGGTCATCAGAGGATTTGACACTGCACCAAAGCGGTAACCAACGACCAGCAGATGTAACCTGTGATATCTGTGTCATCAAACAAAGCTGCTTGGGATGATTCAGCTACTCGCTCGCTAGTGCTGATTGCTCACAATGGCAGTGGGAGAATTGTTTCCAAGGGGTGGTCACCATACATGTTCAGCACCTCCTTCCCGAAATGATCGCTCCTTGCACCCAGCCATTTCTGTTGTCGTGTTTGGCGCTGTACTAGCAGCATCGTTTTTTTGGGTACCGAGCTTGACAGTGTCGGCAACAACCCCAAGCTCCCAAAATCATTGACATCGACCGACTTATGATTGGTTCTATTAATCCATATTATCATTGATAAAACTATGATTATTGTCATTGACATCAACCATATGATTGGTTTATCAACCAACCATTACGCTTCACATGACCCATGGCAACGAGGTCTTACGAAAGCCTGGACGCGCTGTGTTGTTGACCAACCAGGTGCGGCACTGGGAGCCCTACCCAGATAGCCCCATAGAGTTGCTATAGATCCGATGTCTTTTGCATGTGTTAAAACAGATTTTTTGCATATGTTAAAACATTTTTTTGTATATGTTAAATATGTTTTTTTAAAAAGAAGTTGATGTCAAGTTGACGGTTGGTTCACCTTGGGGTTGCTTTGGTGGAGATTCGTCTATGCTTTCCATGGTGGAAAGCTGCCCCCAGCAGAAGTCTTGGTGCGCTTTCAGCGTCCCTGGAGGCCAATGCAAAGACGCTGATGGAGGTGCGACAACCACGGGAGGAGGGAATGGACATCCACAGGGGCAATGACAGCAACGAATGGTTGAAATGATCAGAAATGATCTATGAACATGGTTAGCAATGATTGTCAGTAATGGATTTTGATTGAATGATTGAAAAGAATCATTGATCATGACGGCAGTTGATGATATCAAATTGTTTCGTTTGTCAATTTGCGACAAGAGAGGAGACATGCATTGGTGGAAAAGGGAATGTAAAAACCACAGTTTCAAAAGCGAAATATGGCGGTTTCTCAAAATAGGGTATCCCAAATCATCCACTATTTACTATTTAGAATTTAGAGTAGTAAACCAACCATTTTGGGGGTTCCCAAACTGGCTTGATAAACCACCATTTGGAAGTTGTATCCAGATCTTTCCGAAACTTGGTGATGATGGCATTGGTTCGTTTGCTCTCGCTGGAAAGGCTGGTGTTCTCATGGCCAGGTGGGTCCTTCTAGAAAAATTGATGAAAACAAAGGTGTAACATGAGCAGGAATCAGAAAGTGCTTTCAAGCCCACAATTGTAGATGCCATGTTTTGAATGATAGAAGATATCATGTTTATCATTTGATAATTGAAAATGTCCATATAAATGATCGTTCAATCTTACAATAAACGAAGGTGATATCAATGTCACGACAATTCAAAACCGCGCAAAATCAGTCGTCGCAAGTTTCAGTGAAGAGCTGGCAATGCTGCCAACCAGTTGTGGCATCATCATTGACTGATCACGATGTACTACATGAGTATAAGATGAGTAAAACAACTATCCGTTGGCTATGAATTGCCACTATTGTAGTAATAAGTAATAAGCAACAATGACGAGTTGCCTAAACAATCTCAAATCAGTAATCATGTTAGTCACGAAGAATCATCAGTATCTTAGGTCATCAAAATCGAATCTTGGTCCCCCATCTTCGTCATATCACCGTATTGGCACCAGTGGAACCAGATTGGTACGCTGGGACTCCCACGGCTTCGCCACATGGCTTCGCCACCAGGCCATGGAAGGACGTTGGCGAGTGCTTTGCCAGCGGAAAGTGTTGCTAGGACACATGGAGGCCGTGTGGCACTGCCGTGGCACTGTGGCCTGGCGAACGTGGCTTGCTGGTGGGCTGTAGAATGATGAAGGGTGGCTACGGATGGGCTAAGGATGTGGTTAATGATGGTTGAATGAAGGGTTTAGTGATGCTGATGAATGGTTCGACGATGGTTGTTGGTCAATGATGGCTAGTTACTGATGGGTTTGATGATGGTGGGTTTAATGATGCATGGTGAGAGCAGAATGCTTTATGATTGTTTTAGTGGCTTAGTGATGATGTTTCAGAATGATCGTTAGTTCATGGTTGATTGATGATATTCAATTGTTAGTTCCTGGTGTAATCATGGCTCATGGGCCTGAATTCATGATTGATAATAGTCCAGTTTTGAAACAGTTCGATATACTAACTAGAGCGACATTCAATGACAATTCATGATGTTGGGGTGTACTGAGACAGTCAACAGTAGGGATATGCTAAATATACTCGGTGCTGGGCTTAAGTCGTGCACTCAGTAAACTCGTGCAGAGCACCCACCCAATCCTTTTTGACAACAGCACCCACCCGGAGATGAAATCGAATTTAAATTCTTCTCTCCAGATATGAAATCGAATTTCAACTCGAGATGATATGGTTTTAATTCTTCTCGCTCTTCTCTGCAGAGATGAAATCCAATTTAAACTCTTCTCTGCGGAGATGAAATCTAATTTCAGTTCTTCTCTGCAGAGATGAAATCTAATTTCAATTCTTCTCTGCAGAGATGAAATCTAATTTCAATTCTTCTCTGCAGAGATTCAATCTAATATAAATTCTTCTCTGCAGAGATGAAATCCAATTTAAATTCTTCTCTGCGGAGATGAAATCTAATCTAATTTCAATTCTTCTCTGCAGAGATGAAATCTAATTTCAATTCTTCTCTGCAGAGATGAAATCTAATTTCAATTCTTATCTGCAGAGATGAAATCCAATTTCAATTCTTCTCTGCAGAGATGAAATCCAATTTCAATTCTTCTCTCCAGAGATGAAATCGAATTTCAACTCGAGATGATATGGTTTAAATTCTTCTCGCTCTTCTCTGCAGAGATGAAATCCAATTTAAACTCTTCTCTGCGGAGATGAAATCTAATTTCAATTCTTCTCTGCAGAGATGAAATCTGATTTCAATTCTTCTCTGCAGAGATGAAATCTAATTTCAATTCTTCTCTGCAGAGATGAAATCTAATTTCAATTCTTCTCTGCAGAGATGAAATCCAATTTAAACTCTTCTCTGCGGAGATGAAATCTAATTTCAATTCTTCTCTGCAGAGATGAAATCTAATTTCAATTCTTCTCTGCAGAGATGAAATCTAATTTCAATTCTTATCTGCAGAGATTCAATCTAATATAAATTCTTCTCTGCAGAGATGAAATCCAATTTCAATTCTTCTCTCCAGAGATGAAATCGAATTTCAACTCGAGATGATATGGTTTTAATTCTTCTCGCTCTTCTCTGCAGAGATGAAATCCAATTTAAACTCTTCTCTGCGGAGATGAAATCTAATTTCAATTCTTCTCTGCAGAGATGAAATCTAATTTCAATTCTTCTCTGCAGAAATGAAATCGAATTTCAATTCTTTCTGCAGAGATTCAATCTAATATAGATTCTTCTCTGCAGAGATTAATTCTAATTTAACCTCTTGTGTGCGGATCATGCCTGCGCACGCAAGAGCCAGAGGGGTCCATCCTGAAGAGCCGCTCACCAAGACTTTGGCCACGTGCCGAAGCACGAAGAACAGCGCCCAAAGCTCAGCATAATTTCAGGGCACGACAACCCCACCCCACCATAAGTTTTAAGGAACCAGCCACAGAGGAGCGACGCGACGATGCAACCATGTGGCGACAGCTCTGCAGCGACACAATTGCCAGGCAAAAGGAGATTATCGAAGCAAGCCCCAAAAGGAGTCAGCGCAGTAACAGCGCAAAAGAAAGGCATTACAAGAGCATTGCCTAACAAAAACACCAGAGCACTTGTAGATGTTTCTTAATCCGGCCCTTGGAAACCTTAGAGTGACCATTCGAAACAGTCAACAAATCATGGCTCAACAGTAGCCATTTAACCACAGGTGATCCCCGCCCAGCAAAAATTGCCCTGGGCACACTGGCGCAAGGCGTTGCTGTTCTTGGCCATGCCCATCGAGTCTGAAGGCAAGAAACGGGCGCCTGTTGAACCAGGCTTTGTTGTGTTTGGCTCTTGGCTGATGCTTGGGGATGATCACTAAGGTGGTCCATGGTTGATGATGGTTGGTTCCAAAGGTATTGTTGTTGGCACCAAGGCTTTAAGAAAATCAAAGTGGTTGACCATTGGACAGATTGAATCCTTGTTAACCATTCTGAACCAGCATCATCAAGCACCACCATCACCATCAACATCATCATTCCTGTTACTGATCGGTTGTTTCCACCAACCACCATGTGTCAATTACAATCATCAATCTTCAGCAATCAACATAAGGTATCATCAACCATCATCATTCATGAGCGCTGATCATCAATCATCATCACCAATCATCCGCAATCATCATCAATCATCAGCAACCATCAGCAATCATCATCAGTTATCAGCAATCGTCAGCAATCGTCATCGCCATCGTCACAAATCATTAGCAATCGTCATGAATCATCAGCAATAGTCAGCAATCATCATCGGAATCATCATCAATCATCAGAAATCATCAGCCATCGCCATTTATTGTCATCGCCAATCATCATCAATCATCATCATCATCATCATCAGCAGCAGCAGCAGCAGCAGCATCATCATCATCATCATCATCATCAACAACAATCAACAATCAACAATCAACAATCAACAACCATTATCAACCATCAACCCTTTTCGTCCATCAAATCCCTGTTTGTCCAAAGTTTTGTTTTCTGCTTCGCCGTTTCCACGCCAGGAGCTGGTGGCTATACATGCGCTGCAGTCCAGGTCTGCAATCCAAGTTTGGTTGGGTTGGTATTGGTTAACACTTGGTTTGGGCACTGGTTGATACTGGTTGCTAACAGGGGGACCCATCATGCATGTGAATGTTGGTTAATATTGGGTCTAAAACGGATCGGTAGCGAAGGTCAAGGATGATTGATGGTGAATAGGGTTTCATGATGGCTAATAGTGATTGATAATGATGATTGATAATTGTGATAATTGTTGCTAGCACAACAACTCATAGAAGTTAGTCATTATCAAGCAATCTCGTTGATAACGGTAGTTAGGAATGGTCCATCATGTTTGCTATATGTTGCTAGTGCTTGTCGGCAAGGGTTGCTCAACATGCAGTGAGGGTCTTGGAGGACATCAAGGAACGGCTGCTAGAGATCATCAAAGCAATTTCATGGTAGGTTGGGGGCTACGATTTTGATACCCCTGTCAACCGGTCATGGTTTACTTCCGAATCATACAGTCGCGTGCATCGTTGCTCTCGACTCTGCAACACTACCCCCCTAGGTTGTGACAAGTGTCACATTGAAGTTTTCAGTGCCCCAACCAAAGGTGAACAGCAAAGTTCTCAGCCACAATGGCCCCATCAACCGCAGCAAAACCAGCCGTCAGGGATCCCGCTTGCCTTGGGAAGACGGCTTTGGACGCCGGCAGTTGGAAACCAAGTTTTTCGGCAGTGCCACGGAGTTGTGCAGCTGTTAATTTGTGATTAGTAATGGTTCGTTGGAGGTTAATCCTGATCTTTTCGGCTTAATAAATGCTTAGTTGCAATTGATGATGGTTCATGAAGGTTTGGAGCAGTTTGGAATCCCTCTTAAAGATACTAGCTATAGTTTTGGTCAATGATGGCGAAAAATGTTTTATGACGTTTGATGGTGGTATGGATGGTTCCTGAGGGTTAGTAGTGGTTGATATTGTTTACACAGTTTTTGCCTGTCACAGTTGGCAAGAGCGCTATTATGTTGGATTAGCAACAGGGTGACTATATGCAATTGATGATGGGGTACACAAATCACATGGTGCCAGTGTGATGGCTGTGGTGACTATCTGACTATCTTTCGAGAAAATGATCACAAGATGAGCAGAAAGACCGTCAAATTTAGAGCACTCCATTTCCAGACAAACCCATGGGGCGTTTCCGATGTGGTTGTCCTTGCCCCCAGTTGGCACATTGCATGGGGGCATCTTTCTGGGCAGAAAGAGGCAAGGATTAGCAGTGGGCAACACTCAAGATGGCAGTTTGTCACCATCGAAGCCTGTTCGAAATTTTCAAGTTGATGGAAGCAGTGCCTGGCAGCAAGAGCTTTTTCCCAGCGCAAGGAGATTAGGGGAGGCCCGCAGTTCCCAACAGAGCAGGCACCTTTTCATTAGCGGCTGGTGGTTGCTACAGTCTCATTTTCCAAGCACTCAGCGCCCTGGAACTGGGCGCCTCAGGTGGTCTGCCATGAAAGCCACCATGCGACAGCCCCTGCGCTTGGTGAATGCTGGCGGTTGCAAACAACGCAGGGATCAAAAGACTTTCCAAACGGCGAAGTGGTGGGTGAACTGTGGAATATCCCAGGATGGGATTTTTCCATCCAGGCGGTTTTGGAAGCTGACAGTATCATTTGGAGAGTCCTGGTTTGCCATTTCGGTTGGAATGGCAAAGCCCTCGATAGTTGATGGCGATCAAAGTCCATAATCATTTGTCAGAATGAATGTCCTTAGTCGTTGGACGAAACATCAGTTCAACTCTGGTGGATTACCATAGTCAACTGACCATGGCTCCAGGACTGGAACCCTGGAGCACCCCAAGCCATGTCACATTATCACCTTGCAGTGACCCATCCTTGGCCAATGTATAGCCTATTGCTTCTATGTTGATTGGTGGCCATGTTGATGTTTCAGAGGGACACGTTCTGAGTAAGTGTTTGGGTGGTTGTCTTCATATGACGACTCCTCGCAATCATTAGCCTCTCCAGATCCACCTGCACAAAGTTGCTTTAATGTTGGCAAAACATGACAACCACTATGCCTAAACACGTGAACCATTGATTCTGGTCGATTTTTGCTGAATTCCGTCATGTTACATGTGATTTCTTGCATCCAGACCTTTACTTCAAATTTGCAAAGTTTGGACAGTTTGCAAGTTTGCATGTCATCAGAAAGACTTTGCAGTTTCCCAAAAAAAAGAACTCACAAGTGTGCCTCGTGTTTCAGCCGTTTCGCGACTCAGCCATGCAGCCTTGGGCTTCCCTGTCAGGCCGTTGATCATAGCTTGACGTGGGGGGTTCCTTGATCATTCCAACGACATCCAAAAAAGCAACAAGACCATCCCTCATTAGGGTTCACCCCCCCGTGGTCACGCGATTATGAAGTGATTTGAATAACTACAGACGGGAGATCCATGTTGATAAAGCGATAGTAGTGATACATGTTTCTCGGTAAATGAGAAGCCGTTTCTATTTCTGGTCAGAGTAGCGGCTTGTTTGCAGCTGGATCTGCCTCTCAATCTGAGTTGCAGGTAGCTATGCTCCTCCTGCATGGAAGGCTGAACCTATGTCCCAGGCGCGTACCATTTTGTGTGTGTTTGTTCCAAGTTGGTTGTAAGGGGAATCCACCATTGACAACTTGAAAAGGGAATATGGCAATGGGTCAGTTCACCCCGTACCCCTGGTGCCCCCATCACTACCCATTCTTTTCCCTATGACTTTGTTGCTTATCCCCCGTAAGATTGTTGGTTAACTGCTTGACCCACAACCATATTCCCATGAAGTTTGCTGCCCATGTTGGATCACGGTGTGCAGCTGGTGCCAGGTCTTACAGACCTTGCAAGCAACGTGGGGCTCTTAGCTGTGCCGAGCTCTGGATGGTGTCGCCGCATTACCACAGGCGCGTCAGCACCCCATGATGTCTCAAGCGGACATGGATCAACTGCTTTGGTTGGAAAATGTCGGAAATCCTGCTGGTTACCAAGGCAAGGGCAGCTAAAGATGCTGTTCAAGCGCTTGAACATGCTGCAAGAAGAGCATGAGGCAATGGGAGTTGTCTGAAATCTTTGGTTCAGGTCTGCAAGAAACAATGATCAAGAAGTCCCATGTTTTTATCAAAGATGTGTTCATCCAATTTCCTGCGCACCTGTATGTTTGTGGCATGTCCTTTGGAGAGTCATGCACGTTGTTGAACTGTGCTGCCTTTTGCAAGCTGGGCAAGCTGTACTGTAGGTACTCCTCAGTTGGATTTGGTGGCTAAAAAGGCAATTTGTGTGACGCATGTTGAAATTGATGGGTACATTGATATTTATATAAATTTGTGTTTAGACATGTATATATGTATACACGTACCTACATCGGTTAGTTCTCTTACTTACATCCATACACATACGTGCACAGACATCCTCACTCTCGCAACGATTTTGGTGTTCCAGAAGTGACAGATAGAGATCGACAGAGTTGGATAGACATAATTGCTTCCTTGCTCAATAGATAGATAGGTATGTAGACAGCGGGCTTGCTACATAGATGGACACATCGCTTGCAAACTGGATAGATAGGTAGATAGATAGATAGGCAGACAGACAGATCGATGAATGGAGAGAGAAAGGAAAACAAAAGAAACAGACAGACTCCTGCCACCTGCCGCTCTTTCAGTGGATCGCTCTGTCATCCATGCATCTCAGCCAGCCTCCCTCTTGGCTTCCTATTTTGTAAACGTCAGCCACTGCCTAACCCTTCAGTCAATATGTATCTCGGTTGATCCCAGTTTGGAAGTATCAATGTGCCTTCGTGCTTACACACACATAGATACACATCTATATGTATACATGCATGTATGGACATGTACAGACGCGTTCATCGCGCAACTTCCCAGCAAAAGTCTTGGACTGCCCGCCAGGCACTGTGCGATTGTTTGGCTGCCCATGGCGCCGTTCCTGCAGAGAGGCCACTGCCGATGGTGAATGACGGTTGCTGGTCAATTGTGATGGGTAACCGTTGCTTGGTGCTTTGGTTAGCATATGTTTCCCCTAGTAATTATCAACAAAGGGATGGTTGATGATGGCAGATTTTTCCCCTAGTAATTATCAACAAATGGTTGGTTATACAATGGTGGCTGTGGGCTTTTGAAAATGGTCCATCAACTTTACTTCATGGTTAACAATCTAATAGCGATGGTCGCTGATGCTGTCCGATGGACATGTGATTGTGATAGTAGCGGTTGGCAATTCTGAGTTCATTGCGGTTGAAAATGGTTCATCATGGTTGATTGTTAAAGTAGGGCGTGAATGCTGGTCATGTCATGATGATTTCCAATTGTCAATTTACAATAGTAATGGCTATTGTTGTGAGCTAACAGGTGTTAACAACAATCGATGGTTATACCCACCATGTTTATTAGCTTTACTGAAAGCGGAACCACATTTTTCAAGGAAAATTGTTGGCAAAGATTGATTTATGATAGGAAACAACCGTTTAGTCATGATTTAATATGGGTCTATCATGACGGTGGCTTCAAGAATGGCTGATCAATGACGATGAATGTTGATCATCAATGATGGTTGTTGATAGTTCATTATCTATCAGTCTATCAGCCACTATGGTTGATTATGGTTTGAATTCGGCGATGATGGTTAACGCTATTTGATATGCAGACTGAACAACGATCAGTACTGTTCAATTATGATGATGCTAACGGAAATTGATCCACATTTGGTTGATGATGCTGGAATCACGGGCACCCCAATCCTGGTAAATCTGGTTGTTGTGGACACGGGAATTACAACAATCAAGACTCTGTATAGTAAGAATTAGCTGATAACCTTACCGATCGCTATCAGTATGTGTCGCCATTCATTAAGAAGCTGATTGATTGACATTGTTAACACCCAGTAGATCCTTCATGATGAATTATCATTGTCATTGGTCCCATCCGACGACCAGCAAAGCATTGATTTGGAAGTCAAGTCCTCTGCATGGTATCAGCAGGTCGCTCAATGGAAAGCGACTAGGGTGGTGGCGGATCCCAAGCACCACCCTTGTGTGATCGTTCAGAATGGTGAAGCTCGCGATTCTTCGTAATACCTTCTATCGACTTCCACTTACTCGGTCATCAACCACCACCACATTTAGCCTTAAACCATCATTGGCCGGTCTCTGACCATATTTAGCCTTAGCATCATGAACCATAAAGCATCATGAATTGACCATTTTCAAGCGCATCAAGTAACCGTCACTGTCATGAGCCACAAGCCAAACATTGACCATCATTGTCACCACCGTCACACTTACCCAGGACTATCACCATGTATCAGGCATTATTAAGTATCATTTAGTGTCCTAAACTATCATCACCATCATGAATCATGAACCGTCATCATTCTCACCATGAGCTATGATAAACCTCAACCATTTTGATGAATAAAGCCATCATTAATGATTATCAGTATCCTATCGAATAGTTCAGTCGCCCATCAGCAACTAAACCATCATTAACCATCAGTAACCATCATTATTACCATCATTATCACCACTATTATCACCATCATTAACCATTTATCGACTGTAATTCTTTCCATTAAGACTATCATGAATCGTTAACCACTCTTAATAAGCGCATTAACCACTATCATCACCACTATTATCACCATCACGAACCATTCATCAACTGGTTGAAAATCAAAACCATAATCTTTCATCAACCAAAACATCCATTAGCCATGATCAATCATGATTAGCCATCCATCAACCAACCATTTTTCATTATCAACCAGCCATTAGCCTACCATTTACCAACCATTAACCATTTCAGACCATTACTCACCATTACCAACCGAACATCCATCAATTATCATTAACCATCCATGAACCATCATTCACCATCCGTTACTCATAACTCCCATCCATTTCACCATCCATTTCTCACCACTCGCTTGGCTCCAGCATTCTGCCAGGCTCATGGCTTGGCTTCACCGACGTCGCTTTGCGGAAGCGCGGCGGAGGCATCCCTTGACGTCGGGGCACCCCAGATCCGCGGGGGCGGAGGGGCGCTCGTTGAGGGGCTGAGTGATGATGGGTACCCACTGGTTATGGGCTATTTATAGGGGTTATAAGGACTCATAGTGATCATTTTTAGGGGTTATCACATGTTATCACCACTGGTAGTGGTCAATGATAGGGGATGATATCCAACAAATCAAATGGTTCAACATCACCAACAATCACCAACTCATGACTAACGAAGTTTATAGTTGTGATTACTGGCAAGTATCAATAGGAATGGTTATTGAGTGATGGTTGCCCACTGGTTAAGAATTATGGCAATCACGATAGTGAATGATGATTGATAATTGTGATTGGTTCATGATGACTCATAATGGTGAGACACTGATGACGAAGAATCGCCAATGATGGTTTAGTGCTACTTAGTATATTTGTGGTACATACCCTATTAATAATGGTTGACAATGCTTGAGAATTTTGGCTGCCTTACTCACTGGTACACCAATCTGGAAGTCTGAAATCACCGTGTTCAATGGGTAAACAAGCAATAAATGGGGAATTCTCAACGCAGAGAGTAATGGTTCTGAAGATCATTGGTCAGTGATTAAGTGTGGCGAATTATTAGTATGACTCAGCAGTCCCGGTGGCTTAAAAGCAGCCGCACCCAAATGATTGCAACAGCAAGGTGCTAAAGGTGTGAGCCACACCCTGCAGCTGTGATCAAATGTTGAGAATGTGCCTTACCAAAAAAACACAATTGCAACTATCAACCGCTAATGGATATGAAGAGTCGCTTTGATTCGCTTAGATTGCCATCTTGCTTAGATTCGTTGCTCAGATTTTCATGAGCAAACTACGCAGTGCCAGGGTCAACGGCACAGGTGTCATGAGTCCTTGGAGTCCCTGATGCAAGCGAAGGCACCTCCTTCAGCTTGGAGAGGGACCCTGGTGAGGCGAATGAGTGGAGGTGAGTTGTGGATGGATGGAGGGATGGATGGATGGATGGTTAATGGAGGGCTAATGGATGTTTAATAATGGCTAATAATGATTAATGTTGAAGATGGCTGGTAGTGATAAATTTTGTTTATTGTTGAGCTGTCAGATTTGACGAACAGTCCATGAGTCCAGCATGGCTTTGGCAGATGTGCAACCATTATCCAGAGAATATGAAGTCTTGGCATCTTTGCAAGATCTCCTTATAGCAGAAATGTGTCCGAACTTTTTCGACCATGATATGATTTTTCTGATGTTCGGATCATGTTCCAGGCTCGTTTGCTTGTTTGCTCGGATCCATGGCCTGGATCACGGGGCAATCAGAAAAATGGAGATGATTTGGTTATCAAAGAAGAAATGTTATATTTCTTCATAGTATTCCATGGATCAATGGAGAAATGGTTATCAAAATAGTTCAACATATTTCTCCATGTTATCTTTTGCGTGCTTGTACGATTTCAATTTTTGAGAAATAGATGACATTGATTTCATATGCAAAAATGACATGATTCCAATGCTTGATGGTTTCTTCCTTCGGTTTTCCCTCGTGGTGTCAGGAATCTGGGGGTGCCGTCCCAGGAGCTGACTTTGAACTTGGCCGCGCGTTTGGGCTTGGATACTGTGGCACAACTGAGCCCGGAGGGCCCAGCAGATACCACTGGCAAGTGGAACCTTCAGAAATAGCTTTGATAGAAATACTTTCAGATTTTTGTTCTAATCTTGATCTGGAATTTTATGGTAGAAGAAATCATGGTGTAGCAGCATGATCTGGTCAATGATGAGAGATCCAGCTCTTCACAACCGATTTATGGTTGAATTGATGACGGTTTCTTGATGGATCTATCAATATACCTTGTTTTTTTGGACAACCAAGCGTAGGAGATCCTAACATAGCTTTGAACCACCTTTGTCCATTTTGCACCTCAAATAGCTGATTGTTTTTTTCGAAACTCCAATGGTTGATGGTACTTTGTTGGTCGTGGCGAGGATCTTGCGAAACTGGAATGTAGTTCAGTGCGGGAACAGTGTGGCTTTGCGATTTGGGAGCCCAGAAGGAGTGGAAGGGATATGATTGCTACACATTGACGTGCATGTGGGTATGTACCAGCATGAAAAGTGCACATATTTGTGGAATTGCTTTTTTCATGCAAATGGTGATGTGTGCATTTATGTCATTTTCATATACATAGACTATCTATATAGACTGTACACTCAATCAGGATAGAGCTCACTAATCAGTGGTGACACCACGGACTATTCAGCGCAGTGACACAACCATCGTCCAAATGTCTCATCACGGTCCCCCGATCTGCCATGGCGCCACTCGCGGGCGAGGTACCACCTCCCGAGCCATGCGCGGGTCCTTGTCTGCTCTCGGACCCGACTTGGTCTGGTCCTCAGCGACGCTCCAAAAAGGGGAGCCACTCCAAGGGGAGCGGCCCTGCATGGCGCCCTGCATTGAGCCCTGCTAAACAATCAGAACCACATGGCGCCAAGGAGTTGTTAAGGTTTCATCCGTGCTATTTGATGCCTTTTTGGACTTTTAGTGGTATCTAAACGACTATGCGTCTCCAATGAAACCAACATACCATCCACTCCCTGAATGAAAAAGACATAGCAATGGTATCCTATGATGAGTTTCTTGTCACCAGTCTGAGGCAAGTCTGTTTCCTTTCCAACTCTTTGCAATCGGTGGAGAGGCAAAGCAGAACTGTCGATGTCACAGTCTATCCCGCGCATTCAGTGCATCCTTGGGATAGCTTGACATAGCTGATCAGCGCTGTCCAGGATAAGCAAATCTGAGCTGACAAATCGCTGGGGCACCACTTGGGGACAAAAAATGACGGAAAGCGACTTGGAAGTAGAACCAAGGCAATGGCAGCCATATCAATTGATGGCTTTGGTCGTGGACCACTGGGACAACACTGGGGCAGCTTAGGGTTTCTTGGGATGAGCTCAAGCTCAGAGCAAATTCAGCAGTTTACGAAGCTGGTGCAAATGGTCATGTTATTCGGAATTAAGTTGGGAGTCCAATTTCTGATCGCCAACCACTTGTTGTCGTTGTTGTCGGTGTCGTCGTCGTCGTCGTCGTCGTTGTTGTTGTTTGCTTTTTGCTGCTGCTATTGTTGTTGTTGTTGTTGTTGTTGTTGTTGTTGTTGTTGTTGTTGTTGTTGTTGTTGTTGTTGTTCTCTTGATTTGTATCCCAAGTCAGCATTGCGTCCCGTTGTGGTGCAGGCTTGTGGAGATGCACTGGCCTCGGCCTGGACCTAAGTCACGGCCACAACTCCACCAGCCACGGCCAGCTGGGGACCATGGCCATCCACGGGGGCCAACGATGACAGAGATAGAGTGTAAACAGGGAGGAAGCAACGGGGGATATACGGAAACAACAGGAAGTAGAAATGAAAAGGTGTAAAAAATGGAGGATATATTGCCAACGAGCTGTTTGGAACAAGGAGCATATAGATTGAAATCGCACAGCATGCTACATGTTCAAGATGCGGCCGATTAGTGCTGATATTACCATGTCATGTATACTTGTGTCGTGAGAATCAAAACAGTTTTGCATGGAAGGATGGTTGCTTCTAAGTGGTTTGTCGACAATCGGTTTGTCGACAATCAACGGGTCCAGATTGGAGCCGCTGTGGCCCCATGAACCCGCGTAGTTGCCCAACCAACCAACAGGGTTTCTGCCAGCGCTAGGTGCTCAGCATGGGGACACACCGTGACGGCCTAGCCTTAGATTGCATCAATCATGCGTTCTGATCGCAAGTATTGCTGCCGGCAAATGTCTTCGTACCCAGGAAAAGAAGTTGGTATGTGAATTGTAACCTGATGATCTGGAGTGAGCTTGGCTTCTTCATCGCTTTGACTTTTTGACGTCTGGAACTGGGTCGAACATCCACCGCTGAGTATCATGGTAGCAATCCCATTCCCATAGTTACTATGAATCACTAAGATTCAACCCCTACCAACCAAGAATCAACCAGTCATTAACAAATAACGAGTCACCACAGCAACCATTAATCTCATGAGAATGAACTATTCAGTATTAACATGAATTATTAACTATCACAATCATTAACATGTACTATATAATGATTATTTGATTGACATGTGTATACTATTCAGTGTGATTTCACATGTATCAACCATTAATTGATTGGTCAACCTAGTGAAGCGTGACCAGAGCAACGCCAAGGTGGAGCGCTTCGAACTCACCAGCAACACCTGGAAGCTCACGGCGCCCTTGCGAACACCAAGGAGAGCGCAGTGCGGGTGGCGCGGGTGGCGCGGGTGCTTCGTTGCTTCACCAAGGAGCTTCACTCTGTCAGCTGTGAAGAGCTCTTGCTGAGGTTTTCGACCCGTTTCTTTTTTTCGAAGCTTTTGAATGCCCAAGCTTGCCCGATGAATTACTGAAGAATCAACTTCAACCCAGCCGGCCCTCTTAAGGTGTTTGTTGATTCCCTACTGAAACAGAGCTTCCCATGGGCCTTACCTTGGAGATTCACTACCAGAGCTTAAAAAGGACCCGGGGAGACGATGAGTGGATCAGCGTTGACAAACGTGTCAGGAGTGGCTGCGCAGCTGTGGCCTTGGGAGGTTATGTCTATGCCGTTGGCGGCTGTGGTTGGAGCCTCAAAATCTCCGGCTGAATGTGGTTTAGTAATGGGTTATGATGGTTAATAACGGTTGATGAATGGTTAATGATGGTTACTAGCTGACTGAGGAATGGCTGATTTTGGTTGATGCTTACTAGTAGTAACCACCAGCAATTGCTATAGCTATGTTTTGCACCAGTCTTAGCGGTCATCTTTCATCAAAAGTTGGCAGCCAAGCAGTCAAGATATGTTGAATCATGGTAGGCAAATGAACTCAGAACAAGAATGATGAAGGGGCGGAGGGTTTGTGAGGATTGCATCAAATGGTTTCCCACCTGAAGATAAACATGTTTACATGATTGTGAAGGGAAGACACTATGGATCTCTGCACTTGAGCCTCTTATTCAAAGCAAGCTGTGCCAGTTTGTCAAAACTTGGAATTTGGAAGCAACTGTGGGACATGGTGCACTTACCGTATCTGTGTACTTACATATTTACACAGATACATATTCTATTCTACACATGTTGTTATGTGGGTTAGATATACGAAACAGTGATATGTGCGCTGATTTTTTTACATATAAGATATGATGGGAATGTTGCTGGTTGAAAATCAAGAAGGGTTCGCTTTTGCATCCACAGCTGTCGAAGCCCTGAAAAAAGGCATCGACGGAGAAGATCTTCGCTCGGTGGAAAGGCGTGACTGACATGTGCGACAGACTTCTCAAAGCTGATGCAATAGGTCATGAGATGATCCTATTTGTCCTGACTTCCGATTTTGTCCATGCTGCAATTGTTACTCCGGCAAGATTGCAACATGTCGTTATGTACATGCTGCTTTCCGTGGCTGCTGACAATGACATGTTTCAATCCACACAAGGGTAACTGTTGCTAAGGCATTGACCAACTTTAGCCACAGCTGGAAGCTTCACCCAACACGAGATCCATCCTTTTGGAATATATCGTTTGCCACTGCAGCTGACCTGAGAGGCTATGTATTCAGGATGAAGTTTGGGAGGAGACCGGGGCATGCGGATGTAGATATCCTCCTTTCAAAACGTGGTCTCGTTTTAATCTAAAGATATGTCAAGAGTTCAGGCTTCACAAGGAGATTCGCAAAGTTCTGTCTCACATTTGCATCAAGCTGCAGTGAGATATCACCCGCAGCCCAAACCTATCCCCTCACCGAGCCCGTTGTCCAGGAGATGCCTCCAATGGCCATAGACCCAGTGGGAAGCTGTGTGGGAGCTCCAAATCGAAGCTTTGGCAACTCAAAGCCTAGCATGAACCATCGTCTAATCGTCGACCATGATCAGATTCTTATTAGCAACCACCAAACATCCTCAACACGCATTAACAAGCATCAATATTCATTAGCAAGTCATTGACAATCTCGAATTGTTCTGAACCAATAGTCATCAATCACCAGTTGACCAGGTGTGTTCAATCAATCACTATGAACTGCAGGATCATCACAATGATGTAACAATCATTACGAACTCCAGGATCATTTCATCCACCGAAGAATGGTAACTGAAGCTCGAGCTTCAGGTAACGGGCCGGGATGAGTTGGCAGTTGTGGCCAGCGGCGGTCGCATCTATGCCATGGGTGGCAGCCACCTGGTCTGGCCGGTGCGGCCCCAGCATGAAATGAGGAGACCGAGAGATCTTTGTTGGTGACAAATTCAACGATCACGCAGGTGTTAGGCTTAAAGGATGGTGATGTGAGGGTCTCAACACTTGGACTGCTTCGTTCATAGTGATGGATGTGCTGTTCATACTGCCCTTAGTTTCTACAGCTGCTTGCTTTCTTCAATTTCCAGGTGCTGCTAAGTGACAGCTCGCAGGTACGACACGTCCTGGATTCCACGGAGAGCTTTGATCCTCGCGTGGGCCGCTGGGAGGAGAGACCTTCAACACAGGGAGTGGCAATGAAGTGATCGAGATATCTCACTGCCATGTCCGCTGCCCAGCCAATGCTGAGATTTCATCGTCAATTTGCAGTCTCCATTGAGAGAGGACTCGTGATTTGGAAAGCATTTCTATTGCCAACAATGATCACAATCCCGCCATCGTCTACTTCTACCCACCGTTAACCATGACCTCCCCATGACCTGCCCATGCCATGGCACCCAGCCCTCGCCATAGCTCAGGAGTTGCCACGGCTCAGCCGCGAACGCTGCGCCGCCGCCGCGGTCAGCAGCCAGCGGCAGATCTTCGTCATGGGCGGCTGCGATGAGGTGCACCGGTGGCGACGATGGCGTTGAATCAATGGTTGGACCATGAACTCATCAAGGAACAGTGGACCATAATTCTTTGACTGAATGATAGATCATAAAGAACATGAATAGTAATTCAGAATCATAGTGAATCGTTGTTGACCCATGGTTAATCAATATTGAGCTATGGATCTGAACCATTGTTTCACAATGATTCATTGTGATTGTGAATTATTATTCATTGGTTAATGACTGCTAAAGACCCAACTTCTGATGGATCAATAATGATTGATGGTACTAACAATGATTCATTGTGATTGTGAATTTTATTGATTGGTTAATAAATGGTAAAAACCCAATCAATGATGGATCAACAATGAGTGATGGTACTTACTAGTGCATGATAGTCAGAATACTGAGTGGTACCATTATACTCATGATTTAGTTCGATTACAGTTATAGCAGTCACAGTATGTGGTGGTTAACCAGTTTTTGAAGTACTGATGGTAACGATGGATAAAGACAGTTGGCAACGGTAGACAATAATCGTTGGCAAGAATATTAATTGTTGGCAAAGTGATCTTGCTTCGTTACGGATGTGGTTTGTAATTTTTGACTGTCGTTGATAGTGGTGGATTATTGTGATGCTTCATTCTGCTTCTTATGAGCGGTTGTGAACTCTACTTCAACATATGCAGTTGCCATCACTAAAGACATTGCTGCAGGATGGTGTTGCCTTGGCCTCCACGGAAATGTTGGACCTCAGCCAAGATCGACCTCATTGGGTGCGCCACTGGGTCAAGTGCTGCGACAATCACAGACGATTGGTAATGGTCAAGGACCATGGTCAATCATGGCGTTAATCTTAGTTACAATGGTGAATGCATATGAATGAATGATCAATGTTGAAACTGCTTCAAGTTCACGATAGATTTCTGAAGGACACTTCCTATGTTGCGAGAGCTCTGCTTTGTGAGTATGGATCTACAGTCATTTGCTGCTTGGTGTTGGGGGGTTAAGGGCCAGCGGGCAATTAAACTACCAGGTGTCAGCTGCAGTGCGCACTTTGCTGCACTCGATGATTGTCAACACGCTAGAAAATGGTTGTGGAACGAACCATGATGGATAGAGGATTCATGGTGCGGTGCATGATGCAGTAGAAATTTCAAAGAAAGGAGCAAAGCTCAGGTCGTACTGTTGACGGGTACGGTACGGGTGACAGTAAAGAATGGTGTCCAGCCTGGTAGTCGCAGCCAGGAAGTGTTGCCAGTGATGAGACGAGCGAGATGTAACTTTGCAGGGCACCCAGAGGGCACCCAGAGAACCAAGGGCGCGGTATCGAGTGCAATCCACGAAGGCTCAGTATCCAGAGGTCGGAGCATCCCCTATCAGTTGGATTCATCTTGAAAAGTCTGACTGGTACCATGGTGAGTGATTCCGTGGTAACAGCAAGATGGGCATTCCCATCGCTAGCAGAACCTAGCTAGACAAGCCCTAGAGAAAGTCAAGTTTCGTTCCGGTTGGATTCCCTCAAGCCGTTTGGATGATGTGTGTTCAACGGAATTAGAAGTGTGGAGGTTGCTGCAATCCACTGCTTTCCAATGGAAAAAGCGGGGAACTAGTCTGTTTTGGAAATGGCCATTGTAAATGTTCTATCCCCTGAGTTAATTTTGAGCATTGGATTGGTTTTATTATACCAGACACCGTGGCCATCGTCATTCTATTCAATGATTTGATGTCTATCAATCGTATCCTGGTTTTAAACATCAGCCACGTGGAATGTATCAATGGTGTCCTGCTTGTTCTTATAACAAGTAAACTTCAAGAGTATCATTGCAGCATGTGACTGAGACACCTCCAACAAGAATACTTCCAGTTACTCCGCCCATTGCTGTTGGCTATTCATGATTGCCAACCAGCCAGAGAACCTGTTATCACACCTACAAGGTGGAGTCCGCAAACTTTATAACTAAGTTGGTTGAGATTCGCCATGAAACAAGCTTGTTGTTTTTGCAACAAATACTTACCCTGGATATAAGCAACATAAACCCATATAAACGACATATACCTATATCAACAATGTAAACCCACATAAACCCGTATAGAATATTATATTTGCAAGCCATATAAACCGATTGCATTTGCCTTGACAGGTAACGACCTTCTTCATAGCCCCTCAACACATACGAAGACCCCGTGCTGTTAGGCTGCAGCCGTCTCCTCTGGACGCATCATTGTGGCGGGTGGCTACGATGCACGGGAACCCAGCCCTCCACAGTGGGTTTGGCCACTTCGCCAGGGTAGTTTCCCTAGAGCTTAGCTTGTGGTTTCCCTCTATAGCTTGTTTCACATGTGAAAAAGACCCTATAAATGATGCTTATCATTAATGACTGTTGTTACTTACTATGTCGAATGATTGGTCGTCATTACTATAGATGATTGTTGTTATTATGAAAGGAATTGGTAGGTATTACCATGGCCATGGACAAACCCGCATGTTTTTGCAGGTGAAACTACCAACTTCTAAAATGAAATTGTTGCAGATGCCAACTGGTCGGCTGCAGCGCAACTCATGACTCTGCTCACCGAAGTACCATCTGACTCTGTAGCCAGCGCCCCAGAGAAGTAGACAAAGACGGGAACGGAAGGCACTGATAGAGCCTTTCCAAGCGTTTGAAACACAGCATGTTTCCCTTGTTTGCAACTCATTTCTAGCATTTGCCCGCAGCCTCCCAAGTTCTGTACCAAAAAAAATTGCCTGCCATTTCCTCAAGATCATGTTGAATGAAAAATCAATGATAGCTAATTGCCATTAAGATATAGTTGATGAATGATATTCGTTACTGCCATGTAGCATATAGCATGGCACTGAGTTCATTATGGTTACACTTCAAGCTTCACAGAAGGCTTCACTGCTGTCAGGACAACACCCGTGACGTGGACACCGTGGAACAGTTCGATCCCTCACTGGACATCGGGTGCCGCTTCCATCAGTTTCCCACAGCCCATGATCAGCCGCAGCTTCTCCCCTGATCAGCTTGAGCCGCAGAAGTTTGAGTCACAGTTCTGTTGCTTTACAACTTGGTCAGGTGGCAAGCCGTGAGTCGTTTGCCGGTGCCACGATGGGGTTCGGACCTCAAAAGCCCTCTGGAAGCACTGCAGAATGCCAGTAGCATCACGGATGACAGCCATCCTCTGGAAGCCATCCCTTGTTTCCAAAGTTTGGAAAGTCAACCCCTTGCAGATTCGCCACTGTGTTTGGTCTCTGAGTTCTGCTACGAACGTGACACGTTGAGAGATAGATATCTGTGCCACGTGATCATCCCCATGTCCCCATCCCCAGGTGTTCGTGCAGCCAGTCGAGCCGGGGCCATCTTCATCGTTGGCGGGTTCCCAGCAGCACTTCATGCTGCATTGACACAAGTGAATACAGGCACCAGTGAGCAGGACCTGCTTGCACACAGGTCAAGAAAGAATAAGACTGAGATAAATAAAGTGCATTTGCTTACAAATGCATATGTACATACATATATGGGTGTATAAGTGTATAACATTTATACATATGGATGTGTGATATGTGGTGAGGAGCTATGTTGTGTGCGCATACCATTGTATCACCGCAATGACAACAGTTGATGTATCCCAGTCACCACTGCATTGGTCAAATGAAGACCGGGAGATTTGTGGCCAGACATCAACCACTTCCACCATAAGTTCAGGGCTGCCTGCGGGAGTTGAGACGACTATATGGCTTACCTTCAACCAATGTCTCCCCAGGTAATCATGTGACTTGGAATGGTGCATTGCTGGACTTGTCAATTGCCTTGCTCAAGTCTCTAGGTATTTTGTTGACAATGAAGTTGGCACAACGGATTGTTGGCACCTCAAAATGCACAGAGCTTTGCGAGGCTCTTACTAATTGATCCTTCACACAAGAACACTGCTGTGAAGCTCATGATAAGCAAAACTTGTCTCTTGGATTTTGTCAGGAATGATTTCAGTGTGGCCAACAACAAATACCAAAGTAAATACTACAGTACTATGCAGTAAATACTACAGTACTTTGATTTTCTATGCAGTACTCCATGATTTTCTAGCATTCTGTATGTCCATCGAGGCCTGGAACAAACCTCTGGCGCTTGGGCGTGGAGCTTGGAACAGCTTGAGCCATTGAGATCAGATGTTTCCTGCTCAGGAAGCGATTCTGATCCAAGCCGTATCTATATATATATATTTATTTATTTATTTATTTATTTATTTATTTATTTATTTATTTATTTATTTATTTTATTTGTTTATTTATTTATTTATTATCTATTATTTATTTACAAATTGTTTATTTATTTGCTTTTGAATACACACATATGTATCTTTGTGTGTCTGTGCGTGTATGAGTATGTGCATGTGTTTGCATATACATCTACAGATACATTGACATGTTCATTTACATATACATATGTTACATATGCATTTGCTGATTTACAGAAATACACATCGCTGTTTCCACAGACATATCTTTGTAGAAGGAGGGCAGTTTGAGACCAGGAGGTGCCCACAGGCTGTAGACAGGGTGCGAAGCCTTCCCCAAACAGCTCCCAGGTGAGCTACTGCCCGTTGCGTGAACCGCGGCGGTCCTTCGGTTTGGCCGCCATCAATGGCTATGGCTGATCTGACGGGTGGCAAGAAATCTTCGCTTCGCTGTGTCCTGTTGATCCCGCTTTGTTCAAAAAATCACGGTAAAATTTGAAGAAATCGATGTAAACAGGGAACAAAAGCAACGGAAAGAGAAAAACGAGAGAAAAGGGAAGAATTGATTCAGATTATGAAGATCACGGAGTGATTCGTGGTAAGACCAGCGTCAGCCCAGCAAGCTCTGTGCTTTACTCCTGCCAGGTACATTTTGTATGGCCTCCACACATAAGATTTCTTGCTTAGAGCGTGACCCGCTAACCTCACAGAACAATGAAGCCATTTGTCCTTGGCAAGTATGGCAACACTTTTGTTCTTCACAGCGAATCCATTGCAGCAGCTGTTGGTGTGCATTTTTCTTGTGCATATGGCATATTTGGTTGCTCTCGATGTGCAAAAGATGGTCTTCACAGTTCATAGCATCGCAAGTTGGTCCATTCAAAGCCTAGCCCATTTGAGTCTCAACAACAGCTGTGCCATGGCCAAAGTTCCTGTGATCGATTTGTCCCCTTTCCTCCGAGCACAAGAGAAGGCTGAGAGGCTTTGCTCCCGTGGTGAATTGTAGACTGCAGGAATCGCAGCTGTCAGCAACATCAAAAGCTTAAAAAATGGAGCAGTCACTTTCAATGAAAGGCTGTACTTGCAGATCGTCGGGTTTCACGTGTTTGGGTGAGATTTGGATTTGGGAACCAGCCCCATTTGTGGCAGGGATGCGGAGCCAGTGTTGCATGTGCATAAAGCATGAAGTGTCAAAGCTAAAGAGACACTTGCTCAAGCCAGACTCTTCAAAGCAAAGATAGGTTAGCAGAAGGTTCGAATGTTTCAAGAAAAAAATGCATGGGTGAAAGCACAAAATGAGACCCTCAAAATGTCGCTTCAAGATGCTCTCACTGCGGAGGCCTGATGCCAAAATCTACGACCTCCCTGAGGACAGTGTGGAGGGAAGGTGGAAAAACAGCACCATAGGATTGATTCGTCGTAGAGTTTGGTGCGTTCGTCCTGTCAAGGACTCCTTACAGGAGAACTATGGAGATCTACTTAATTAGTCTCAATAAGTCTTCTGAACTATGGAGAACTCCTTAATTGGTCAACTCAAGGACTTACTTCTCTGTGATTCTCGGCAGAGCTTGCCATTTGGAACTCAAGACAGAGAGGCTAGAGATGGGTCGACCCAAAGTGTCCCTAAAGATCCAAAATGAAGCATTTTTGAAAATCAAGTTTTGTTTTCTTTTGTATGTCATATAATTCCTCTATCTTTAGATTTCTGTGGAATTATGCATTCTATATAGGAATGTCTATAACAAATATCTATATATCATATATATTCTATATGTTTGGATTTCTTTATATCATGTTTGGATATTCGTATATATTTCTATATTTATATTTGCATTCTTGTTCTCACCATCCAGGACGCCCAAGAGGTGGTGCGCGAGTGGCGTGAGGCGTTTGCCGAGTTCGGTTTCTGCCAAGCCACTGGCCACGGTGTGCCGGACCCCCGGGGAACAGGGGCTGCTGAGGGAAAGCCATGGAGCTGCGTCTCGTAGCTTGTCCAAAGGATGCACCGTTGTCCTGTTTCAGTTGAGTTGCTCATGTTATAAATACTTGGTGGTTTTGGAATTCTGCAGATTCCCTTTTTGGGATTTGGGATTGACACCAATATCATGAATTTTTAAACTGTTTGCATCATCTCTTTAGATTTGTTTGTTCTTTCCCTCGCTTTGAACTTTGCATTGTGGCAAGCCTGCAGGATGAAGTCATTGAGGATGCATACCGAATTGCACGGAAGTTCTTCGAACTGCCCTTCGAAGAAAAGTGTCGCTGTGATACTGGGAAGGAGTATGGAGTACTTTGGCTGCTTTTGGACAGAAAATCTTGCACTGATGGTTTCTGGAGGATAGGCACTTTTGTATCAACGTCATTGAAATGATCAACGGTTCCAAGATGATATCCTATTGCCATGCTGACACGTTGAAAATACCTTCCTTTCAAATCCAATGACAGTTGCATTGACAGTTGGGTTTCTACCACTGGTGGCCCCAGTGACAAAACCATGGGATCGCACAGTTGCGGATTTGTGAGGCCTCCAGCGGATTCACAGCACGTGGCAAGGAAAGGGTGAACGCAACTGCCACAGAACTCCCTGATAGCAAGGCAGGATGAAATTGTTTGGAAGTTGTTCACTTGATCAGAGCAGTTGCTGAACTCCCTTTGGAGGGGTGTTTCTTGAATGATGAGATCATGATATCCAACTAGAAACTGTCACTTTGGTCGGCACAGCTATGAATTCTTCTTTTTGGTACAAGAGGATGGCTATGGAATGTGCACAGCAGGTCTTGGGTGCAAAGGCAGCAGCGCCACCGGACAACGTTGAGTCGATGATCTTCTACGGCAGGGACGATGACGTTTGAATCTCAGGAAAATGTTTCTCTCAGCTGCTGATGTGGGGGTTAGGGCGGTTGGGGCTAATCAAATAGTCAGGAGAGCTGAGGTAGCATCCATCAACACCAGCATCACCGTCGTCATCATCATCACCACCATCACCATCACCACCATCATCCAAGAGTTTGGCATGATTTCTTGTGTCAAACTTTTTGGTAAACGAATTGAAGATAGATACGTTCGCACTTTGGTCGATAAATGATGAGAAGCCTGATGCTCTAAGATTACATGCATCAGGGTACCTCGAAAGAAACTCCGATTGCACCAGGTCATCCCAGACATTGAAGGCTACCGAGAGGTCATGCTACGCTATCGTCAGGAGCGACCATGGATCAGCTCAAAAAGTTTGATGACTTGGTTTGCCGCGTGTCGTTTCGTCTTGGCAGATTCATAGCTGAAATCTGATCCACAACTCCTATTGTGCTTCTTATTGCCTGCTTTTCGTATTTTTAATCTAATTCTTATGTTTTTGCTTTTTCTTGCATGTTTTGGCTTGTTCTTGCGTATTTTTCTTGAATCGGGCATCTAGTTCTTGACGCGAATGCTTCGAGGAGCTGCGTCAGTTGCTTCTGACCACGATGCGAGGAACTCAGGATAGGCCTGACACATTTCCTGTTGCTGAGACGGCCAGGACAGTACATCAACTATTAGTGGTTGTACACCGGGATAAGGCATTCTCACAAAACTAGTTCACAGGGGTGACCTTGACCAAGGTCAATCACAGCTTTGTCGGTGGATTTGCCGATGAACTACTTCGACAAGTATTTTAAACTCGAAAAGCAAAAACAGGCGACACTGTGGAGTTTTAAGAAATTGGGAGACTCGAGCTTCCATGGCACTGAAATGCCGATCTTTTCATCCAGCATTTGTAGCGTCTTTCGGCCAGAACGAAATGTCTTTGCGCTTGGCCTACTACCCACCCTTCGAGAAAGGGGCTGAACCACTGCCTGGGCAACTTCGCTATGGTGAGCATACGGACTACACAGGTTCCGGCACATGTGGAACCGTGCGACCATGGAGATCGTAGCATCCACGGTGGAAGGGAGTGAATCAAAATGAATGCGGAAACAAGGATGTTGTGAGTTGTCACCCCAACAAAAATTGATTTCAGGATGTTGGCCCAGCACTTGGATTTCCACTTGCAAAGGCTTCACTCTCCTCTGGCAAGACCACAACACCAATGGCCCAAACCCAAGAGAGAACTTGATTTGCCAGCGCCTACCACACTTAAGTTGGGGAGTCTGGATACAATCACTGAAGTTCAAAGAGAAATCATGGAAATGGTTGTGGTCCTTCACAGCTAATCCTATGAGCTGCTGTAACTTTCATGTTGCGAAGTGCTGATGCATAGATCACCAGCTGAAGCGAGTTGACTCAGGTCCCCAAACCGCAAAGTCTGGGATCCGACCTCCACTGGGTGGCTTGCAGGTCGCCTTTGCTGCTCCTTTTTTTCTTGACCTCAATTGGAGTGCCTTACACTTTTGGCATCATGTTTTACACGTGATGGATCATGTTTTTACACTTTTCATGAACTCATGACTTCGATTTTCTCATAGGTATGACAATCGCGAGAATTTATCAGTTCTCAGTCATTTACATGTTAGCTCGGTGTCAAAAGTGATCTCCACTGTGCAAGGTCCGAATGCCTGATGGATCCTGGGCAGACTGCCCTCCAGTGCTCCATCCTCAGCAATGAAAGCACGCTACTTCACAAGATTGACATATCTGTGAAATTGTGTAAATGTGCATGGATTCTCTTCCATATGTACACTCACAAAATGCATTGTCGGATGTAGTGATCCTTTCCTATCTTGACTCTGACCACATGTTATGCAAATCAATGGAAAGCGAAGGAAAGTGAGATGTTTTCCTCAGCTTTAAAAAAGATTGCTCATTGTGTTCCCAGGCCCGGTGCCTTCACCATTAATGCGGGAGACCTGATACAGGTCTGGGGCTTTGCTGACGGCGACACGTGGATGTCAAAATAGTACCCCAAAAACCATTGGTTTACAATAGACTCCCACTGTAAATGACTATACCCAAGTCTATTGTAATTTACAAAATAAATGGAGTTAAGAAATTTACATTGTCAATTTGGGATCAAAAATTTTGACTCCCAAGTCATCCCGAGGAATCACGGCTCTTTCTCCAGGGCTCCCCCACGGCTGAGGCCTGGACCAACGACGAGTTTCTCTCCAACGTGCATCGAGTTGCGAATCCTCCACCGGGAGCCCGAAAACCCAAAGGGCGCTGGGAGGTCAGTGCACTTCGCTCTTAAAGAGAATCTTTTCCTCTAAAGAAAATCTCTTTGAAGGAAAGCTCTTCTAAAGGAATCTCTTTGAAGGAAATCTCTTTGAAGGAATAGGAAAACCGTTAGGAAACCGTTAGGAAACCCTTTGAAGGAATCTCTCAAGAATCTCTTTGAAGAGAATCTCAACTTCATCCTCTTTCTTTTTTCGGAGCTTGGAATCTTCCTCAAAGAAGTTTCACCACCATGTGGGTAAGGGTAACGTTTTGTTGTCAAGTTACTTGTTCTTTTCAAACACGCTTCTCAATTTGGGATACGGCAGATGCTGCGAAGATTTTCCTTGTTCAAGTTCTTGACCGTTGTTCCTCCTAGGATGAGCATGCCCGAATCAGCTTGGTGACATTCACCGGTCCTGGCAACGACACAATTGTGGAACCTTTGCCCTGTCCTCAGCGAAATCATGTAATGCCAAGCATTCCTGGTGGTAGCCTTCCAATTGGCGTTTTCTAAAAATGAGCATGTTTGATTTTAAGCAATGAAAACTTATTATTTTCTTTCAATCCAGCTTGCATTCAAACATGAATTTGAACCCAACATATTTTTGATCCGCTTGCCAATGATACCCAGTTTGTTGTTCTCCTCACAATGTCTTCCGGTCTTTAACTTCTGCATTCCAAGTGTCCTTGTATTTGTTCACCCCTTCTGGGGGACGCTACTTGCCAAAGGCCTACTTGTGTCAGTACGGAGCGGCCTGCGAAGTGCCCCTGTTGCGATCAAACATACAGTTTTTCATCGCAAGTAGATCTTGAACCCTTCAGCCTGAGAATGCGACTTGCAGTACAGGTACTCCCGCATTTCTGCTGGAGAACATTTGAAAAAGAAGTTACAAGCTTCTAATCAGTGAGACTTTTGGACTTCAAGACTTGCCTGATTTGCTTCATCAAAGTGGTGACAAGTCGGTGCGTCTCAGGGAGTGCAGAGCAGTTTGCGGTTCATGCGATGCTGACACTCCAAGCCTCATCCTGTGACCATGTCACGGACGCGAGGAAAAATGCTGAGAGTGTGACCTTTCTGCCCATCTCAGTTGTTGCCACTGGACTTCAACAGTCAGCTTGATCCAAGTGTTGCTGCGCAGCATTTTGCTACAGCTGGTTCCAAGAACAAGAGCAAGCATGTCACGACATTAAACTAGCGACTAGAAAAACCTTGCTTGGATTGAGGCACAAAAGTGTTGAAACGTAATTGCCGAGTTGCACAGCCCCGGATTCACTTGACCACGTTTGACCACGTTATGCGATGGCAGCCAAACTTCGCCTGTCACCGCACTACGCCACTTTAGCCCGGTGTATGCCCCAGAGCCAGTTGAAGTTCTGGAAGAAATGGAGTCACCATGGTGCCACCCCTTGAGGTTGGCTGCTAGTGATGATGCGGACAAGCTCAGCCACTGCCTCGGCTTCTCAAGTGTGGTCTTGCTACCGTTGCATTCGTTTGCTTCAGGTCTAGATGTGGATGCAAAGGCGTCCTTCCAAGTCAAGGGTAGGTGTTTGCACAATGTTCAGCTGAGTGCGCACCATAGAACTTACACATAAGCTTTTCACTGCCCAGTGAGAATTCGCAACATATATATGTACAGCACTTTATCTTCCTGAACCAGAGGGCTGTTATGCATGTTGATGCCAAAAGAATGGTCGCTTGCCAGGCATCCGACGAGATAGCAGCAATCTGCCGACACTTGGATTTGCAATGTGAGGCTGGGGTTTTGGGCTGGCACCCTCATGGATGAGTATGGTGTAGGAACAACTTGTTGGTGTTTTATGGCTTCCAAGCTGCATGTTGCTCTTGTTGCAGGTGCTTCCTGCCCCACCCGGCAGCAGCGCCTCCAAACGAATTACCGTGACCAGGGGGGAGAATGCTTTTGGGGAGGTGCGGTGAAAGGACAGCGATTCGGAACAAATCACTGCGATTCAACTGGAAGAAATCACTGCAACTGCTTACTGCTGTTTGGATTTTCCCAAAGTGCTGTCCTTTGGATCCAGCAGGCGGAAGCCGCCGAAGCTGAAGCTGCAACTGTGGCGCCCCGACCTGCGATGGTCAGTGGCAAGGCTGGGCTTTGCACGCCTACATTGGTTCATCAGGAACCAAGTTGAGACATTGGGAGACCGTGGGAGACCGTGGTTCCGAGGAGCGATTGGCTCAACGGTATGGCAAGAAGCCTCCAAAGGCAGCTGTAGAGGCCTGGCAAGGTGTGCAAAGTGCGGTGCGCGTTGGTCGAATTCTTGCAGCAAAGGCTGAAAATCTGCTGGAGAAGAGCGAGCTCCCAAAGCTGGCAGATTTCTACAGGGCTTTGGTTGATGCATACCCAGGCTCGGTACTCTTCAAGTCTTCAGATTTCTTGATATTCAAAGAAATATCATTCTAGATATTTAAACAAATATTCTTTAGATTTTCTTGAAATGTTCAGAAATATTCCAGACATTCAAAGTTTTGGCGTTTGAAAGATTCCCGCTGCAAAGGCTTCCATGTGCCCTTGGCCAAGCTGCTCACCCAAAATTTGCGAGCTGCTGGTGTTTCTGGGTTTGGCCCTTGGGGATCTCGAAAGAAAAGTGCAAACATTACCCATCAGTGCAATCGAAATCACCCGTTTGGCTTTGCCGGGAAGTCAACCATGCCATCAGTTTTGATGTACTGTCGATTTTTTAGGGCTACGTCCTCGTCAGACAGCGAGGCAGGAGAATTGATTTGATCGCTGATTTTAACCCCAAACACTGTGTGTGTGCACACTTGAAACCTTGTCGTAGATAGTACTAAACTTTTCCCTGAGGCCTTTTCCATCACTTGTTGTATTAGAGATTGTCTGTATTTCTGACTTGTTTTTTCAACATGTGGAACATGGACAGGAAAAGAAGCGGAAGAAGCTTTGGCTGAATTGTGGCAAGATTTTGCATAGTGGCGGCCGTGGGAAATCCACAAAAATGCACCTGAGGAAAAAGAAAAAGAAAGAGAAGAAGGAAAAGAAAAAGGAAAAAAAAGAAAAGAAGGCCAAGGACTTGTAGAGCCTTTCCATTGTTTCGACATCAAATAATGCAGGAGCACTGTCAGACCTGATGCTGTAGATGCTGAGGAGAACAAGCCCGAAAAGCTGAAGTCAGACTCCTCCAATGACAAATAAATCAGCAAAAAATATTAAGATGGATAAAAGCCTAAACGCTTTGCGCTTGAGATATTTTTGTGTATGCATCCAAGCACGCACCTTTTGCAGGAGATGATTTTTGATAGGATTTCCGTCTACTTATTAGTTAATGGTTATTTATGATTGTCGCTTTTTTATTTACTAGTTATTGGTTGCGAGGTATTGGTAAATAGTTCGGTTATCGGATATTGGTTTCGCTTATCAATTATTTGTTATCGGTTGTTAGTTATCGGTTGTCGGTTGTCAGTTATCGGTTGTCAGTTATCGGTTATCAGTTATCGGTTGCTACTTATTAGTTAATACTTATTACTAGCTGATTGTTGTTTGCTGCTTCTTGTTGTTGGTTTTCGGTTGTTAGTTGTTATTTTGCAGGTTGTCAGTTCTTGGTTTTGGGTGTTATTTGTTGCTTTATTGGGTGTTGGTTGTTTGTTATTAGAGTTGTTGGGTGTTGTTGTTAGTTATCGGTTGTTGGTTGTTAGTTGCTCTTTCTTGGTTCGGTTGTTCGTTGTGGTTGTTGGTTGTTAGTTTCTGGGTCTTGGATGTTGGTTGTTGGTTCGTTGTTGGTTATTGGTCATTAGTTGCTGGTTGTTGGTTGCTGGTTCTTGGTTGCGGGTTGTTGATTGTCGGTTCTTCGTTACTGTATTGGTTATTAGTTATTGGTTTTGAATTCTTGGTTATTGGTCATTGGGTATTGGTTATTAAATATTTTTTTTTTTTAATATTAATATATAATTATTAATTATTGGATTTTATAGTATTTAAATTGTTATTTATATTTTAATTAAAATTTTAAATTAATATATTTAAAAAAAAATAATAAAATATATATATATATATATAATTAATAAATTAACTAATAATTTTATAATATATATTTTTT
>VSDK01004402.1:235243-257558 GCA_009767595.1 Symbiodinium kawagutii | reverse complement strand
TTAAAATTTTTTATCTTTTTAATTTTTTATCATAATTATTAATTAATTTTTATTAATTTATTTTAAATACTATTTTTTAAATATATAATTTTAAAAAAATAAAAAAAAATATATATATTTATTATTTCCTTTTAAAATTAATATATATTTAAAAATATATAATTTATTATTTATTATTAATTTACTATATATTATTTTTTTTATTTTTATATATTTTTAATTTATTAAATTATATTTAAATTTTATTAAAAATTTGCTAATAATTATATATAATGATATTTATTAAAAATAATAAATTAAAAAAATTAAAAAAAAAAATTATAAAAAAAAATAAAATTATCAGTCCGCGGATTTAGTTAATTTTTTTTTACCTTCAGATCCGTTTCCGCCTTCGCATTGCCTTCTGTTGTCGGACCTGACATGTACCCATGGGCAGTTACGGTTTCGAAAAACAATATGTTTGGTTGAGGCTCTGGCCAAAATATTCCGAATTATTAATATTAAAGCCGTTGCCAAAAGCACCAGCAAGTTGACCTGAATCGCCTCAGTGCTGCGAACTGAGAGAAGCAACGTGCCAGGCCCCTCTGAGAATGGTGCCACAAAGCAAGCCATCAGAACCCATTGCGCGCCAATGAGGAAGATGGCTGGCAAACAAAGATTTTCAAAAAATTTGCTCGCCACAACTGCCAAACGCTTTTTGTGAGAGCGGGCCTCGTAGGATGAACTGCGGCCAGCAATTGGAGTAGAGCGGTAGTGGGTATGGGTCCTGGCACAGCCTAAGATTCAAAAATTCGGTCGTGCTACTGCAAAGAAAGAATCAAAAACTCCTCCTCCACAGGGTTTTGGCCTCACAATGCAGGTGCTGCTTTGCTTGATCAAACTTTGTTTCCCTGAAAAGCAAAAATCATAAGGCCAAAGCGTAGAACCCACAACTTCTCCACAAGTTCGTCCTGCAATGTGCCGGGAAGCAACAGAAGCCACTGTAAGACCTCGCCTGAAAAGACCAACAAGTAAGCAAACTGTGGTTGTTGGCTGTGCGGCTTGTCGCCCCCTTGGTTGGTTGCATTCTAACACGTGCAGGTGCATTTCTAACAATTGTGGGATTTATTTTCCAACTTCAACACACGTGCGCCTTCGCAACACACCCTTCTTTCAAACTATCTCCGTGCCCCTCTAGTGTTTGTGCCTACTTCTTGCAACTTCTTTCCATGGCTGCAACCCTCATCTTATCTGCTAGTCTCTCACGCTGATAATATTTATTGACCCACTCATCGACAAATTTAATTTGTTGCTGTCCACCGGTTTCTCCATTGCTGCATATCCTTATTCACATCTCTGTGTGCTGGCGTAATTTTGCAAAGACCTAGCTACCCCCCTACTTAAAATGTACTCGTTCCCTCTGCCCAATTTCCTGTCCATCTATCTGCTCGTTTGTTGGGTACCTACCCATTTGTTCCTCTGTTTATTTCTCTCCATACCCCGATCTCCAACCTTCTGTCATCCATCGACCTGACTGATTTTGCTAGGTCTCAGTTTCGTCCTATCCGGCGTGGCTGTATTCAATCTATCCATTTGCGTCCCTCGCTTTCAAGAATGGCGGCAAAGCCCCATCCAATGCTATCAATCCAGCCAAAAGCCTATCTGGGCTTGTCTGCAGTGTAGTGCTCCACCTGTCGATGTGACTAATTCCTAAGTCTTAAAACCTTCCAGCATGATCAATGCCTATTGTGCTGATTTGTCTGCCAATCTCAATGCTGCTGCTTGTTCCTTTATATGTGGATGACAACTTCCAGAGTGGCTACAAGTTCTGCGCAACCCATCAATGCCTTCTCAACGCCCATAATCTCGTCAGGGTTGTAGCCCTCCTGCCCTCAGATGTCGGAGGGCAACAGATTCTGCACCCCACAAAAGCAGCGCTGATAGCACCATTGTGTCAGATAGCAGCATGTCTGAATTCATTCTTTGAAATGCGCTCCGAGTATCGAAGCATTTCCTTCAGCTCCTTGATGCTCCTAGCAATTCAGAGCAGCTTTTCAAAGCTTAGCGAACAAAAGGGTGGCACCAGGTGTGAGATTCGGAAAGGTAGGAGAGCCAAAACCTTGGCACCCTGAAATTCTTCGCACTGGAACGCTGTCTGGGCCTACCTGGACATGTGGAGCCCCCTAAAGCTACGGAAGATCAACGTGGAACTGTGGAACATTGGCAGCTTGACTCGTGGAGGTGGCCCCGGCTGCACTCAAGTGTGTCTGAAGCCCACAATCAGAAAATCTTGGTTTACAGGGCGCTTTACAAGTGCTTTAAAGGTGCTTTAGAAGTTGCTCTAGAAGGTGCTTTACATTGCGTTTTTTTCTTCTTTTACATAGGCTCGATATGCCAGCTGAATGCTTAAAGTCCCAAAGATTGAATGGCAAACCGGCTTCCCCACGCCTCTGTCGCAATTGCTCTCTGCTTTCCATGGCTCCAATTTCCACACCCTTTTTAGCTTCTTAGCTTCTTATGTGCCCTGTGCTGAAATACTGAGTTGGTCAACGGTTCACGTTGTGATTTTGCCAAGTGATGGCAAACAAACTTGCTTGCTTTTGGCTTGCTGCACATCACCGCATGTCCGTGTGGGTCTGTCCACCTGTGGCTCAAGCAAACAGAATGGCTGGCAAGTCAAGAGTTGGTCAAGAGAGCATAACTGAGCAACGTGATCAGTGCGTCAATGCAATGTGTGTTTTGCTGTGGCCCCAAACAATGCAGCACTCTTCGGGCTATTTTCCTCCCTTTACTGCAGGTCATCTTGAGGCACTGAGTCCAGGAAGGAACCTGAATTTCCACCTGCATTTGTAAAGCATTCTCTGCATCACAAGGAATGCATTACGTTAAGCTTTCTACTGAAGGACTGGATGGAACTATGACGAATTATGTCTATTGGATGTCTACTGAAGGAACGGATGCAGAATGGATGCAGAATGGATGAAGTCTCTGGAAGGAGTGGATCCAGTTCCAGCTTTACATCTGCAACGGAACGCGCCAACGGCGCTGCAGCTTAACGGAAGCTCCAGCAGCGCCGACCTAGCGGCACACTGCTCTTGACTCGGCAACTTCGAGCAGTGGAACACGATTTTGGCCAAGGCCAAGCCATGCCGCTTGCAGCTGTTGATGTCAAACCCAACTTGAGACAATCTACAAATCTCAAGGTTTGGAGATTGAAGAAAATCTACAAAAGGAAATGTGGAAAACGTCATGCTTTGGGTTTCACGCTTTGGGGTTCAGTGTGCGGACAGGTTTGGCTCTTGTCTCAAAATTCCTATCTGTGCAGCACATGCAGGTGCAACGTGGTGAACAAGCGCATCTGGCAGCAAATCTGCCAGTTTCGCCGTTGCACTGTACAAGGTTGTGCACAAAAAAAACATCATCAAGCAGCGGAAAACATCGAGGGTTGAACAAAAAATGTGGTGTAATTATGGAAATGCCATCCATTTTCACATTGACCGCCCTCGGTTTCACTTGAGACCAGCGAATTATCATGTTGGATTCAGGAATCCATCACTGATTGACCATGCAAGTCTCTCATTGGAAGATTTCAGCGGTTGTGCAAAGCCCAGCTGGTCGTGATTAGATATCCATGTCTAAGTGTCAAACACGCTTTCAGCTTTTACAAGGGTTGGTGTGTACCGTGAAAGACATGAAAAAACTCAACAAACACAACTCTTCATTGAACTCAACCACCTCAACTATTGACTTCTGAGAGAATGTGGCGCTGGAAGCTAGGTCACAAGCTCCTGCAGCACGTGTGATGGCTATCTGGTATTTGAAAGGTTTCGGTTCAAGCCGCTTGTTGCAGCTATCTGCACAACAGCAGCACTTGAACCTTTCAAGGCATTGCTCGGCAATCCTTGTGCTACAGATGCCACTGATCATCCATGCTTGGAGTGTGTCGTGGCCATCTGCAAAGTTTACAGAACAAGGAAAAAACAGTGGGACCCTGTTCGTCCGGGCTGAAACGCCACCTTGGTGAAAGCAAGTTGGTAACAGGTCGCAACAGGTGGTGGCAACAACCGCTTGGTCCAAGTGCTGTCCCTGGGTCCCGAACATTACTTCAAGGTCTTTCCTGCACCTTGGATGCGATGCCACGTGGGAATTGGAAAACCACGAGGGAATTAACACAAAGGAAAAGCCGGAAAAGCCCGAGCCCTTCACGGGAGTAGATGCCGCGAAAGTCCAACATACCCTGGCGAGGGAAATCCAGTGGGTCAAAGATATCAATTCTGCAACAAAGATCACCACATCTCCCTGGCAAGTCCTGAAGAAATCTGCCTACCGCGCTCTTTCCAAAATTGCTGTGCCAGGCTGGGACTTGGGGCCTTGAAGGCAATGGCAACGCCAACAGTGAAGCCTGCAATGCCAGGCCAGCCCCGGATCCTGAGGCGACTGGGTCATTGAGCATTCAGGATGGATCTCAATCATCAATAGCTTCATTTTTTAGGAGAAGTAATTTCAATCATTACCTGTTACAATGACCATCGTTGATTTCAGTACCAAATGTGAGCTAGTTGGATGACCATCCCTGTTGATGGCAGAATGAACATGGCTCACATGTTGACTTGGAAATGCTGAGACAACGCATCTTTGAGCTGAGCCGCTTCAAGAGGAAGAAGGTCACAAAAGCAAATGCGAAACTGCCCAAAGAGGCGCAAAAGGCCTTGAATCCTGGTAGCTGAACACACACAGTGGTCCAAGAGCGTGGCGGTTGATATGCCATTTCTGTTGGCCACGGTCATTAATCAAGCATTATCACAATGGGGTAGGAGCACTTGGGTGAAGGTTTCATGATTCCTTTCATCTTGATTGTGTGAGCAAACACATCACTCAAATGGAAACAGCACAATCTCTTGAAAACTGTTTTGAACCTGAATTTGGGAGACAAACAACCTGAATTCAGGAGCTCCCACAGAAAATTGTCACCGATCCCATCTCCTGCTGCTCGATACTTCTGCGTCTCCTGAAAGAACTCCGCAAATTGCGCATCCTGAGACACTGTAGATGTCATGGCGGCAAGCGTCACACTTCCACTTGACCCCTTGGTGTGTCTCGTCACAGATCTCGACTAAACAAAAACAACAACTCCTCCATGTCTATGCAGTTCATGGGAGACCTTTTCATCTGAGCACCAAAAGCAATGCTTCACAGCCTGATCCTACACCCGCATGCCTTGTAGTTTCCAATCACCGTCATAGAATACATCTTGGTCAAAGTGAACACCACAGTAGCATATACCTGGCGAGTGACACCTTCACCTGTCCAAGGTTAACTTTAGCATCACTCAAACCAACACTGAAGTTCTTACATCGTAACAAGCCAGTAGCACGCCGCTCAGCACACAAGTTGCCAATGCGCAAGAATACGCGCAAGAGACAGGCCACCATGCCTACAAGGTGAAGACTTCTAGTGCAAACTGTGGAGAGATGTGGAGAGTTGAAATCTGAGAGAATCGAGTTGAGTTTCTCGAGTTGAGTTTCTCGAGTTGAATTTCTCTTGAGTGTGTCACTTGTCTGAGCATCTCCGGAGAGTTTCCACTCAACAAGCGGATGCCCATGTTGACGACCTCAGGGCTTCGCAGCTCGGCTCGGGGCTCGGGCAATGGCATGCTGAGTGCGGTGCCAATGCACTGATGACCTCAGCTGCAGAGCTCGTGACCAGGAGAAGGCCCCAGCCGTGCCACCAAGAAGCTGCGTAGGTCCCTTGTCCTTCGAGGCGCATCTTGATGCGATCCAGTGCTCCTACTGCGAAGCGATGTGAAGGAAGATGCTTCGATAGGGAGGGGCAAATGCCAAGCAAAATGCGAAGAGACGAAGCGATGCTTAGCTTAGCGATGCTTAGCTACCAATGAAGCGATGATCAATGTGCAAAGCTTCGGATCTACATTGCAATCTGTGCAAACTTGTGCGCAAACATGCTCTCCTGGAGCAAATTGGCCCTTATCTTTCCCAAGGAAAGTGGAAGTCGCTTTGTCTTCCACCTGAGCGAGCTGCACTCTCAGCTAACTTCAATACCCTTCCTCTGTTGAAAGTGGTGTGGACACTCGTCTTGTCAATTTTCAACAGGTTACGCTGCTCACCATCTCAGAAGCAGACTCGCACTTGTGGCCTCTGCACATGCACTGCCTGCAAAAGGAAACAGCTGGAATCAAGAAGCAGGCGCCAAGCAAAACCCAGAACAGGCATGAGTGTCCCCAAAACCAAGTTCCAGAACTTAAGGAATTGCTGATTGGCAAAGAATCACATTGCTGCCACGCAAAGAAAAAAACATCTTAAGAATGGAAATTTGTAAAACCCAGATCGCCCACAGCATCTTGGGTCTGCTGACAGCTGCAGCGAAAACTCCCTCATCAGTTGGAAACTTGCCCCAGTTCAAGTCAGATCTGTGTGATGGAGCTTTCTGCAAAAGAGATATCAACATGCAAACCAATCAACAGTGATTACCACTTTGATTTTCACCAAGAATAAGCGTCCTTAACCAACCACTGTCAAACATCATCAACCACTCTTAGTCACTGCTATCAACTGTTTGTCCTTGATCAACCATTACGAAATACTAGCAGCAATTACCAATCAACTCCGGAAACTTCAACGACCAATCAACTACAAAGCATCACCAGAATTTCACTCCCTCAACCTCTGAACTCTTAATCAACCACTACCACCAAGATGAAGCACTACTACATACCCTTCACACAATGATCGAATTACCCATTACTAATCATTGCTATCACCATCAAGCATCCTTTACGATCAACTCATAAAGGGGCTACTACCATCACTTACCATCTCATTGGCTAATGCTCTTCCTATCATCATCAATCATCAACAAATCTGGATGCTCAATGATAATGATGATTGATGGGTGATCAAACATTCTCACCTTCATTCTCAACAAGTCTTCCCAAAGCCTTCAGCCCTCCCATTCACCGTGGTCCTGCGTGGCCCGAACGGCCATGGCTGCGCCCGCGCCGCGCAGTCCCGCGACGCCCGCGCTGCTGGGCAGAGGATCTACGGGCCTGGTGCCACTGACGGTTGATGTCGGTTGATCACTGGTGATATCTGTGGGGACGATATCAACTTTGGTCATTGCTATGGTTGACATCTATGGTTGGAAACAATCATTGATGGGTGATGATTAGTGATGGGGATGACTAGTGATGGATAATAATGGATAATGATGGTTGATCACGTGCTAGATGGTTGATCATTATTAATCAGTGATGATGTTGGTTGATGGGTAATGGTAGATCATGGTGATGTTAAGACCAGGAGTTTAAAATGATTAGATATGATGGTGGTGCAATCATGGTTGGCAATTGATTGCTGTTGGATAGTAGAATTTGATCACCGTAACCAGGAATAATCACTAAACAATTAAATACAATTGAAACTGGGGGTGCACGATCCTGATGAGCACAACATCATTGTGATAGGTACAATAATATAACTAGTAGTGGGGATCATTCTCATTACCTTTCTTCTTCCGTAGTATCTTTGGTTTTCATCCTTACTGTCAGTAGACCATCAATCCTAGTGACCAGTCTATATGGTGAGTTGATCATTTCCTGTGTTTGGAACATCAACAATAACTATAACCAATAGCAGTGGCCAACAAGAGGAACATAACCGACAAGAACCATGGTGGTAACGGAGAATTTCCAATCATGACGGGATTGAAGAACTCTTGATTCTCTGTCTTGGTGATATCTTGGAATTATGGGCACCAGTTGTTGTCTTCTTTTGGGGAGTGGGTGACATACAGATTATGTAAAGGGAAGCTGCCGGGTAAGCTACATAGCAATGACTTCCATTCGATTATTGAAAATCTGCAACTACAACTCAAGATGCACGGCACCTACGACAGCTTGTGACCCCAAGTAGAACATTGCGAAACAATGTTTTTGGGAGCTGATAGGACTCCAGCACTATCTTGGGCATGTTCGTGGCGAAGATGTTAAAACCACATCTGAACTACACATCTTCTTCCTAATTTCTATAGATGGTGGGGACTTGAAACGACGTATTGTTGCGACCTCTGCCATTTAGAGATGGTTATAGGTTGGTCATGGGTGGTGAGCAGTCCTACATATCAAGCTACTCATAAGGTCAAGTATCAAGACCCAACGCAGCTACAAAGAGGGCTAGGAAACGGTCCGTTTTTTTGAGAGAGTGGAAAGAGCCTAGCTTCAACCGAAAAATCATCCACACCAGAACCCTGATTGAGAATCCAAACAGATTTACAAATCTTGGATCTCATTAGCACTCATTATGAAGTACCAGAGAAGTGGCAATCGACAACTAAAGTGGAGGGACCATCCCAAGGTGCTTATCCGATTTCATGGCATGGTACGGAAAAAAGAGCATTTGTCATGGTGAACTGATGTGACGTCACTGAAACATAAATGGTGTAGCATGAAACTTTTGGCAACAGCAATGATCTGTCCTTGTTGGTAAGTCTGACTGTGTGACCCAAACTGCACTCAATAGTTTCTTCGAGGAATGTGATCAACTCCACTCTTATTTTCGAAAGGCGCAGTAGTTGGTGTGAAGCCCGCTTTGGGCAATGCTCGTGCACCTAGAGGGGTGACACCTGCGCTGGAACCTGGTTCTGGGATGGAGCATCTTACCCTCCAAATCCCACCAATCATTGGCTGTGGATCAGAAAACCTCAGAACTTTATCAAAGTTAAGCACAGAATGGGCTTGCTTGGTATCTTCGATAGCGCACGATACCGCCAGCATCTGAAAACACACTCACCATGCATCGATGCACCTCTCGTCAAGCTGTTGTGGTCTGAGGTTTTGAACCAGCGGGTCTGCCTGTGACAGGTTTCACAAGACGAATTGGTAGACAGGTAGAAACAATGAGCAGATGATTACTAATAATGATATTGCTAATAATGGTTAATAAGGGTTGGTAACCATGGTGAATAATGGTTGATAATGGTAAATGGTATTGATAAATGGCAGAAAAAATGAGCAATGTTAGTAACATGGTGTAAGGGTCTCACGCTAAGCTTGACGCCATCCCAATGTTCACACAGAAAATCAAACATCAAACGTCATTGGATGCAGTTCACTATTCTCAGTTCAACCTTCCCTCTTCGGTGTCTTTCCATCCCCATGATCAGGATGCCGCCTCTGTAGGAATGACGGACCTGGCAAGTGTGCGACCAGCAATTGGAGACATCACCGGGGTCATGACAATTACAACAAGCAAACGCAACGACAGCACAAACAGCACCACCGCTACCAACATCGCAAATCACAAGAATTCAACTACGGTATATCAGCACATGTACATCTCTCTAGAGCCCCTTTGACACAAAGCCCCTTTGTCTTTTGAAGAAGTTGTTGCTTGGATCAATGACAGCCAGTATCACCATTTTTTGGTCAACAATTCCACTAGTAATATTGGCTACAGCATATGGAGGTGCAACCCCGGACCAACAAATGTTAGGTTCAAATTTGTCAATTGTGCTCCTTGTGAGTATTTTTCAGGACACCTCCAGTGCCAGTTCAAGCTTTGTTAACTTCAACCACAAGAAACATCACCCAAAAGGATCCCCAAAGCTGTTAAAGCTGTGAATGCTTCGTTGATCAACAAATGCGACGCATGAAGGCATGCCATCCACATGCCATCCTTCATCACGTGCCTGACGGCCAGCGAGCTGCCCAATCTCTGCGGCGTCCAACACCGGGCCTGGCACACCAACCTCCCAAGCACTAAGGAACTTAGTTCCTAAGTACCAATGCACATCCAACAGGACCCAATAGGATTTTCCTAAGGACCTAAATAGATCTTGGTGAGGTCCCCCCAAGAGCACAATCTCAAGGAAAGAATGGGGATCTTACTGACTTTGCTAAGGACAGTGACTTGACGGATTCGCATGCTTGACACTAGGCTGCTGGCAGAGTTTAGACATATGGAGACACCGACGGCGGCGCTCAACAGAAAAACATTCGTCCTGGAGAGAAGTGGAAAAACTCGGGGACTTTTCATTGAGCATCTCTCTTCAAAATGGTTTTGGAAATCATGCTCTCAATCAAATGCTTTTGATTTTATCAACACCTGCGTTTCGTCAACTCTCTGCGTTTCCATCCTTGGTGATTGTGAAACTTTCAACATCAGATGAACGAACATGCAGCTGGAGGGGTCCTTCTCTTCGTTTTGCGGCTAAGGCCTACACAGTGGACAGTGGGAAAGTTGCAAGGGGAAGGAACCGGAGTCACTGCAAGATGCAAAGAAGCGCCAAAAAACTTACCATTTGAAGAATCCCCAAGTCTCTTGCAAGATTGTTCGCTCATTCCATATTTTTCCGGGTGCAGTCATTGCAACTCCGAGTTGAAACAGTGACAGTGAAGTTGTCAGAATATGCGACCAAACACTTAGTAGCAAGAAATCAAATTGATTGTCACATCAGGCTTGCTGCAACCAGCTTCAGGATGAATGTTTACATGTTTGATTTTGAAGACGCATCTGTATTATCTAGACATGTAAGCTTATTGTGCATATACACATGTCTATGATGCGTGTATTCGCATTTCGTGCTTCATCACCTTTCAACCGGATCAGTTCACGCTTTGACCGCTGAATTTCAGCCCAGTGGCGGGGTGTGCTGGGAACTGAAACCATCTTTGAGCCACCAGAAACTGCAGGGCATTGACTTTGACAGGCTGCCTATTCACCCAGAAACCTTCCGAGCAAATTCAGATCTTTCGTCGACCTGATTGCTAGAAATCATCTCAGCCAAGTCTATAGGAGGTTCCACTGAAATCTGTTGATTTTGTTCTCAAATTTGACCATCAAACGGGGAAGCCGCAGCGAAGCCAACTTTTTCATCGCTTCAGGGCATCGCTTCAGGTTGTCGTAAAGCTTGTTGAGCCTGCTGGGATGGGGAGACTGGGAATAAATCCAGTTGGATGGTTATCCTAGGATGTTGGGTCATGATAAATGGGCTCAGCTACCTAAGAAGCGTAGTCTTATGGTACCAAGTTCAGAACTTCACACCTCACACGAGTAGCAATTCATAAATTTGAAACTGCCATGAACAACAAGCATGAGGAACAACAGTGGCAATACTCTTTGAAAAACAACAGTCCCGGAAAGCTCCGCTAGACAAAGCTCACCAACTCAGCATGCTGAACCTGCTTACAGCCAGTGTATTCATTTCGTGCAGAGACGAGCTGCAAATGAACGGTGAAAAACTGGCTACGACATTGGGCCGATGGTTTGGTTCACATTTATCACCTCGCTCAAGCCGATGTAACGCCCTGTGCGCACCCCAGAGCAGTGTGATTTCTCCTTACCACTGGGGTATCAGTTTGTCCTTCTGGACTATCAGCATTCAGCTCCCACGTTTGGGGCTCCAGCGATCAACGAAGTCCGGCGTCAACCCGTTGTTTCCCCAGGCTTCCGCACAAAGCTTGGATCCAATGGCGGAGCACTGGGCATCATGGCTGGCCGGTCCTTCACGATCGAAGCATCACGAGATGGTGGAGATTGTGAATGCTGGGTGATGACGACCACGACTATGAGTATGATTTTGATGATGAGTGTGATAATGAGTATGATTTTGATGGTGGTGGTGATGATTTCTGATATCAACACGATAAGAACACCTACCACAGGTGCCCATCTGATCCTGGAAGGTGCTGGCCAAATCCCTGCTCCAGCTTCTCGTAGCGCGGGCCTGGTCAAACTGTGGCATTGCGGGAAAGAACAACAACAGCACCATGATTCATACGATTGATTCTGAAGAATGGTGATCAATAAACAAGAAGAAGAAGAAGAAGAAGAAGAAGAAGAAGAAGAAGAAAAATGATAATAAGAAGAGTAACAATGACAAGTACAAGTGCAAGAACGCCGTCAAGGCCAAGAACAACAACAGCACCATCCATCGCCACCAACACCAACATAACCAAGGGCGGCAGCAGCAGCAATGACAGCAACTTCACTAGATGGCAACCATGGGAATGTAAGAAGAATGATGCGCGGTTTACCATCACTGTCAGTGTGGTTTAATTGGCAATCTGTTTTCATGTGACCCTCACACTTAGGTTCACAATCTCAAAGACTGCAAGCTTCAGCTTTTCGATCGAAGATTTAGTGTGAACTGATTTCACAGCATTTTTCGTAGTCGAGGTCAGGTAATCGAAGCCCACTAAGCTTGAACAACGATTGCTACCCGGGGATCACAACTTCGCCGGGCGCCTCGCCCACCAAAGGCTCTGTCCTTGCATCCCAGTGCTCCCTTTGACGTGAAGATCGTGCCGTGGATTTCGAGTTTGCTAGAATTGCATGAATCTTTTGAAGCTGGGAATGAATTCAATGAATATTGCTTTCTTTAATCAACATGTTGCCCTTTTTCTCTACACAACCAAAACTCACGACAGACAAAGCTTCAGGAGCACAAGGTATAAAAAGCTATCAAGTCTCCAAGTCATGCAAATTGAAATAACAAGTAAGGTCACTCATTCACATCTATTTCTTGAAAGACACATGAACGCCACAGCAGGCTGGCACTCCAGTCCTGTCACTGGAGAACTGAGAGCTTGCCAAGTCCTCTCCCGGTGTTTCACAGGTGGCAGGCGGGCGCTTTTGGTGCTGTGCATGGACGCTTGACATGACAACGAGTGACTTCAGATCTTCAAAAGTTTGACGTGGCCAATAGTGGTTATGGTGGTGAATAGTGATCAGTAGTGATTTAGTAGTCGTGGTCAAGTGATCTTCCGGTGCTCTGTCAAACAAAGAGAAGCAAGGAACTGATGTAGTCACTTGATGCGCAGTGGGAAACATCTCAGCCTTGACTGGACTCCACAGCTGATCCACTCTGCTATTCAGGTAGGTCATACAAGAAGTCATATATCATTAGCCATATATTAACCATGTATTAATCTGGTTTCTATGTGTTTCAATGGTCATTGAAGCCTTGAAGACCTACCCGTTCAGATGCTGTGGCTTGGACTGATCAGGTTTGGGATTGAGCTTTTAACATCGCTCGTTGCTGTCTTCACATGGACATCGGATAAGGCAATTGGCAGCTTGACAAACTGATTCAACAAGTGATTCGCAACCTGTGTTTGTCTCAACGTAACCTTTCGTCCTCAAAACACGTGTCATCCAAGAGACAAATGGCATCCCACAGCCAATTCCCACTCGATGTGGGATCGGTCCCTCCAACTCCATCCAGTGATCAAAAGTCCAACCTCAGAGAAGCAAAAATGGAAGCGATGGAAGATAGGGACAACAAATAGAAGTTATAAAACCCCTGACAACTAGAGTGGTTGCAGGAATCCATTGCGCAGTCGAAGTCATAATGTCCAGCCATGCGCTTTTGTCAAAGCGTGACCCTTGAATCCAATGCCCAACACTCAAAAGGACGCCATCCCCAGGATGCAGCGAAAACAACTTTCTTCGCAGATCTGTTGCTTTTTCCTCTGATAGATTTTTATCTCTTTCTACATTCGCAATGGGTCGCCGCGTTGCTTCGCAATGGGAACTGATGGGAACTGCAGCTCCGTGGCCAGGGTGAACGTCAGCAGCTCCGTGGCCAACGAGCCCAGTGAGTCCTGGCGAAGCGCCGGTGCCAACCTCAAACCCTTGAAGGGCTCCCCGAATGGTCAGTTGGTTGGTTGCTTGGCTGCTTGGCTGGTTGTTTGGTTGCTTCACGGTGATGATAGAGATATGGCTGATGATTGATCAGCTGCTTGATCTCAGCAAATGATCAAAAATCATCCAACGGTTGGTCAAAGATCCCCGCTAGCAAACCACAAATCATAGACCCGTAAAATCACTCCTCCCACAAAAAATGCATAAGTAAGGACTGAGGGTAAGTCATTTCAGCACTCCCTATCAGCCGGGCCTGATCCACTACAGCTGTGCACCTCATGGCTACATTTCACTTCCTATGGGGCTTCATAGCTGGTACCATTGGTCCCACTTCCATGGTGGATCCAACCATAAGGGGTAGCGCGCATGGGCAAAAACATGCACCAATGCTGAAAACTGCACTACAAGAGTCATTTATGATTCAGTATCTTTCTGATCACGACGTTCACAGCAAAGTTGATTCTCGCAATAACAATGGTGTAGAATAACTGTGATAATAGGAAATGAGATGATAACAATCAATTATACTGGGACGAAAACAAAAACAATCGGAATATCAAAAAACTCAAATAGCAGGCACCAGCCAGCAACTAAAAGACGAACATGGGACATCAACCAAGGATGTCGAGGGACATTCGAGGCTGAGTTCATCTTGACCAGGTCTTTGGAGATTCTTCGATGGAAGAAGTAAACAGCAACAGATGGTTGGCTGCTTCCTACGAATCCACGAGGGAGCAAGTATTTTCATATCAACATGCTACAAATGGCTGGTGTTTGCGGAACTGCCAAAACCTTGAGGAAGAACTGAGACCAAAAAGGCTACAGTCGAAGTCAAGTCGAAGAATTGTTCCAACATACCAGTGGCCAATGAAGAATTGATCCTGCTTGGTCCAGGCTATTGCGCCAGCCACATAGGCCCCTTTTATCATGCCCTAGCTGCTGTACTGCCAGCATCAAATGTGTCACTGGAGAAGCTGTGCCCAGTCCGTTTGAAAGGCCGTGCCGATGGTCAACGCCAAGATGCAAAGACCTAAGCTCAGCGATGCTAAGTTGGTTAGGTCTTTGTCAATGCTCAAAGAGGTTGTGGACTCTATGATTCATAGATTATTGATCAATAAGGGATCATGGCAAAGATATTGGACCATGATTCGAAATGGTTGACCACGGTAGTCCACCAGACAGCTGTCATATTCAAGTTCCCGTAATTAGTTTTGGTTGGCAGATTCGTATCATTTGGATAAAAGGCTGCCAAAATACACAGGCTGCCTGGGCATTCAGGACCAAAGGTTTCACAGGTTCAGTAGCTGTGCCGTGGATGATTGGTAAGTTTGTAGGTTGGCAGGTTGTTTCGGGATCAGTGGCAGGTCATGCTCGTTTGGTTTGCTGGTTTCGGATCACAGGACTCCTTTGCTGCAGGTGAATACCAGTGAACTTGCAGGAAACACTGCTGGGAAACACTCGAAAGTCCGTAAATTGCGACCAAATTGATCAGGAGAAATGACAACCAGAACTCAAAAACAGGGTTTTCGACGCAATAGAAACAGGTCTTCAGTAAGATCTGCTCTCAGTTTCACTCAGTGCAGAACCACCGATGAAGATCAGGGTACTCCCCCACCTCCTCGGAGAGCGGACACCCCTGTGGCAGTTTCCATGCGTCCAAAATCGCTCTCCAAACCCAGCTGGGGAACCAACGTGGTTAGAAGCTTCAAAGGTACTCAGAACTATCGACAGTTACATCATGCTGCATCTTACCTCACTTCCATGCTCGATTTTGTTGGAGACGTCCTGATGGCTCCGTGGTAAAAAGAAAGTCCTTCCCGCTCCATTGCTCCCATTGCTCCCATTGGCCACCGCGCCGAAACTGTGTGGCAACAGCCCCGCAGCATGGGCAGCAACTGCAACAACTGCAGGGCAGATGAGGATCCACAAATGGCAACGATCAAAAAAAACCAGAGATACCCAAAGGTTCTGTGAATTTTTTCCATTTTCAAAGGGACTTTGGTGACATTGGCATGGCGAAAGAAGGCAGAACATCCACTTCTTTGTGAAGAAATTGATCTTCAGCTGGTCAGGCACAGATGGCACGGCCAGCATCCACCTCTGTACGTCTTGGGCTGCCATGGACCAAACTCGCAGGCAAGCGCCACCCGCAACCATCACCAGAGCTCCCTCGAAGAGCATCCTGAGCCCAGTTTCAGCACCCAGATCTAGGGAGTTTCAAGCATTGGGGCCATGATCAAACCGTTGATTTCGAACAAAGACACGGTTTGCTCATCGAAAACTTTGCGAAAATGTGTGCTTCAAACTATTCACCCACCACTGCAAGCGTCCTTAACACTAACCAGGATTGCTTTGCAGTGGCACCGAGATGCAGAAGGACTGCTTGATTCCAGGCATCCGCGCTCATCACTCATGGTGAATGCGGCCGCAGCACAGGGCTTGAAATTCTGGTAAAGGATCTGAACTCCAACCATTGATTTGATACCAACTCCAACCATTTTGGTTTGCCATTCAAGGTATGATTGCGCTCTCTCAATGCAAGTCTTTGATACCGACTCCAACCATTTCTGTGACTCCCAAATCTTAGAAGCGAATTTCTGTGCGGTGAATTGCATCAAACATCATGTCCAGAGCTAAGGCTTCTCCAACTGACAGCAGAATTTCACGCCCGATGTCTCCAAGGGATGTTAACATCTCAAAAGGGGCAACGGTTATGGAACAGATTTCATCAAGTCATGGGCTCCTCCAGACAACTCAACAGGAACGTGTTCCATCGGACAATTGGCCAGGGCGAGCAACGTGAATTCCCAAACTCCTCGGCTCATTTTCGAAGCGACACACTTGGATCATTCATCAACGCACAAACGTAATCCTTTTTCAGACGCAAATCGATCTTTCTGCACTTTCTTGTGAAAATCTAGTGAAGTCTATTTCCGTTAGCAAAAAACCAAGGACTCCCCATCCAAAACAAACACAGTGTTTGAGTGGGGAATGGCCAATGATTCCACGGGATGGAATTTCTGTGTCTTCATTTGTTTTCTGCGTACCCAAGTTCTGGGGACCAAGTTGGATCTGCACCTGTCCACGATTAGGGACAGGCTGCAAGTTGCCAATGGGCAGAACGGCCGCACAGGTGGTACTTCGCTCAATTCCTCTGGATTCGAGGAGAACATCTAATGGTCTCTCACTCGGTTAGCCCTATGATATGAGGAAAGTAGATTGGATTAGATTCGACTAGATAGGTCGATATATGGAATCAATGATTTTCTTCAGATATTTACAAAGTTCATTTTGCAAATCGAGCAAAGAATTCATCATTTCGCAAATCGCCGCGCTTGGCACGGCAGCTTGGCACCGCTCAAGCGTCGAGATGCAACGCCTGTTCCGTACGCCGCCGGAGGGTCTCGGCCATGCCGGGCGCCTCGCTTAAACGAGCACCGAAGCTGGGGATCATGGCTGTGAGCTGCGGAGACCACCTGAACGCCGCGTGCAGCGTTTGGTCGTTGCTGTTGAACTAGTTTACTTTAGGTGTGTTGAACTAGTTTAGTTTTGTCTAGTTCGGAGAACTAGTGTAGTTTAGTTGTAGTTAGGAGTTGGTAGTAGTGCGTTGTAGCTGGAGATTCAATGGGTTGGTTAAGCATCACAGCTCAAAAGCCAATAAGAAACTTGACCCCTTTTGCCGTTGAACTAGTTGGATTCACTTGCTTTTGATTCGAACAATGAGTAGTGACAGCAGTTTGCAAAACTGATTTGCAAGACAGTTTGTCTTTCAGTATGTTTTGAAAGTTGGATTTGCAACAGAAAGACCGACATTTGCAGGGCACATTGGTGGTCTTTACCGTAGCACAGATCACACTTGATCACACCAAAATTTCGTCAAAGATGCAGCTCAACATGGGTGGTTTCCCAAGCCTTGGAACAGGGGGCGGGGCCATGTTTCCACTATCAACCAATGGTGCTGAAGCATGGTGGATAATGGCTACGCTTGCGACAATGACTAGCGATGGCAAGTAGCTTTCGAACCCGTGGACTACCAGTGGACTACCAGGGATGTATCCAAGTTGGGTGGCGAACCACCCCTGAGTGGCGTAGATTTACATCGGTCGGTTGGCTGATGATAATCTTAGCCAGTGTTCTTCCCAATGACAATCCATCAAACGTGATGATATTATCCTGATGATACCCTTTTCATAGTGGTTTCTCAAAATAGGGGACGCCCAATAATGGATGGTCTATCAGCAAAAATGATTAGTCATTATGCAATGATTTGGGGATCCCCTATCTTGAGGAACACCCTTACGAACTTCCTCTGATTTTCACTTAGATTTGTACCATGTCCTACTCACACCATCCACGGATTTTGTCTACCTGTTACGTCTGATATCAATGTTGAGGGCCGATTGTCACGGTCAACAATCAAAAATCATATCCACTACCGCAATCAGCAGTTTGAAAATAAAAAATCATTTTGTGTTGCAATCTGACTCATTTCCCTTGTCATGATCGTTTATGGGTCACTATCATCACCATTAGATTGCTGATAGCTGTTGATTGCCATCAATTTACCAGCCTTTGCTTACCTATTCATTGACCACTGTCAGCCATATTTACCAATATCAACCTAATTGAAACACACACACACAACCAATCATTTATTCACTACTGATTAATCCTTCAGAAACCATGATGAACATTGATTAACCATGAATTGATTATGAATAAAACAATGATTCATCACGGCCCATCTGCAATCACAAAGTGGTTCTGGGGCCTTTCCATATCTGCTTTGAAGCAGCTGGCCAGGACCTCGTGCAGGAGAGGATGTGCCGGCAGATCAACGGTAGTGAAATGATAACCTTCCTGTGTAGCGGTGCAGGAGAAACAAAAAGGGTGTCAGAAACCCATGTCTAATATCTACCTACCTACCTGTCTGCCGTTTTTTCTGTCTGTCTTCTGTCTGTCTATCTCTCGACAAATACATATGTTTAGATATCCAATCCATCCGTGCACCTGAATAGATACAAATGCATCTCTTCTTGCTTTCATTGAGTCACGTGCTCAAGCACAGTTCATTCCATGCACTATAACATTGTTGGTTGGTCATGCCCCCCGCACTAATAACCAGCTCTTGATGCTGGCTTTTGTTGCTTATGAAGCCCTATAAGCAGCTGTTGTTGCTGGTCACTGTTGGTTGGAATCTCTAGAATCAACTATTGTGCATACGTCTTAACTGAGACCAACTAGTCCAACAAGCATCAGGAAGCGGCTTGCAAACCATCGTTGGCCATCATCTACCAGTGACCATCATTTAACAGCATATCAAGCATCTTAACCATCACCAGCCGCCTATTCAGCTCATCAACCAGACTCTTCACTATCCACCAGTGGTTGTTGATAATCGTCAAGCATTTATTGACCTAATCAAGTATCATCTATCTATCAGCCGCCGCCATCACTCACCAACTGGGAACCAGCTTGTTTACCAACCATCAGTTGCCACAAGCCCACAGTGAACAATGAAGCAACGGTTTACCATCAATGAACCATCACCATTCGTCAATGATCCCATCCTCTCATTCAATCATTCCATTCACATTCTCCTCCTCTCATCTATTCTCCTCCTCAGCGTCAAATCATCCCTACCCATCTCTAAGTAGACCCTAGGCTTGGGGGGTAGTTGCTTACCCACATTTTCATCCACCATTTTTCACCATCATTTTTCCATTCATCAACCCATTCCCCCATTTCCCCATCCATATTCCCATTCATATTCCCATCCATCTTCATTCCCATATCATCCATCAAAAAAAATCATCTTCATCCATCTTATCATAGCAACGAACCTACCCCCATGCCACCCCATAGAAAAATAAGTAAGAAAAAATAATCTAAATTATCTTAACCAAAATAATTTAAATCATCTTCACTCCCTCTTTCTTTCATAAACATCTATTTTAAAATCATTAATACTGGTTACTTGTCCATGTATTCTACGGTCATTGATTAAATTAATCATATTCCACAAATCATTTACTGCGCCGTTCAATTTTTTTTCCAATGTTTCTCTTTGAGGACTGTCTAACACACATGAAGACAAAGTTAGATGTTTAGATTTATTACCATCTTTTACATTCACATTAACCATAACTGTTATGTTTTCAACATTATCATTTGTCAGTTCTTTCATGTAATCTTTTTGACTTGTTAAAATTTGTTCAATGCCATCTAATGTAAAAGGTGTTTGTTTTGTTAATGTATATTCATAATTATTACTATCACGGAATTTTGTTATTTGAAAATCCTTTCTAATTATCTTGTATTTCTTTTGTATTGTTTTTAGCGCCTCATTGTTATTCAACCTTACATATTTAGGGTCGCCTATTAAGTAGGATGATACATTTTCAACAATTTCAGTTGGAAAGAAGTTTAACATTTTACTCTTAATATATTAACGTCATAATTCTTTAAATGATTTTAGACTAAATATTAAATTAATATAAATATCATAATGATAAAAATATTTCTTTTATCAGCGCTTCTGGGATTCTATACAATTCTTCCTGTGTATGCCTTTTAGCGTTAGGATTATTTCTTAAATCATTAGGTAGTCGCTGTGCCGTTTCAATGTGTTTATTATCAACCACTTTACCGCAGTCTTTTTTACATAAGGGTCTAGGCGTCCAATCGTCCAAATTACACCATATCCTAGTGCGCTTCCTGTAGTTAAATCCATACTTACAATAGTCAATATCAAAATACGGCAGTCCTTCCATAAATTCCTGTTTCTTCAACAATCCCGTTTGTGGATTTTCTAGCGTCCAATATTTCGGCTTAAAATATTCAATGATTTCTAGCGCCTTCTTTACTATTCTATTTGCTTCATCTATCTTTCTAACGCCGGTAGTCTTTGCCATACTGTATTCAACGCACGGTGGAGAAGCGTGAATAAAATCAAAATACCCTACTGGATAAACTTTATAATCCCATTCAAGGATATCAGTATTTATTAACGCCCCTTTCAAATCCAAGGATACAACCTCAAAACCAAAATCTTTAGCTACATTTCCTACACTGCCTGTCCCTGAAAACAACTCAAGTAATTTCATAATAATATAATTAGAAAATATTATTATGAATTATGAATACATTTCAGTATCTTCGTCATAATCAATTTTGTAATATTCTAGTGTTGATTTCTTGGGCATTTTGATATCTTTGCTATTCAATTTTTGTAGATAAACCGCGCGTTTGTTTTTGTATTCCGCACTATTTGGTGTCATATAACTGGATTGACTTTTCTTTTCCTTTACTTCATGTAACTTTTGTAACAGCTCTAAAACCAGTTTAATATTTTTGTTACATCTATTAACTTTATTGGTTAATTCATCTAATTTATCTACATCTTTAGTTTCACTCATCTTGACATCATCCCCACTCATGTATATATAATAAAACTAGATATTTTTTAAAAACTTTTAAAAACTTTTTAATCCATTTTCTCCATAGATGATTGCTTTTTCATTCGTGGTGTGTTTATTACATTCATTTGATTTATAGTTTTTTTTTCTTCGCTTTCTGAATTGATTTGCTTATTCCATGACAATGTTACACTATGTATTTCACTATCTAATGTAATATCACCGTTGTCCTCTCGTTTGACATTAATAGTATTATCATGTTTGGATATTTTGAAACTACATGGGTTACATTTACATTTAACTCCTTTGGGGTTAATATCTATCTCATTTCTTACTTGTAATTTACAATGACATGAAGGACACTCGAATAGAATATATTTACTTGTTAAATGTTGTTCCTTATCTAAATCAACTGTTGTAGGTTCTTCGTCTGATAAATCAAAACCTTCGGGGATTGGATTCCTTTCAATGGTCTTTTTTCTTTTTGGTGGCATGTTCTATATTAAACTTTACATAATTACAAAATAATTTAATACTTTCTAGTGTAATCCAACAGCACCTCTTAGTTTTATTATCTTTAATAACTGGAAATTTAGTATCATCAGTTACTGCTTCTTCAACAACATTAATCGTGTCAAAATAAACATCCATATCGCTCACCATTAAAAATGATTAGGTATTTTATAATCTAATCATTTTTTTATTTGTTTTTTGGTGGGGAGATATATGCTTCAACTTAGGGATTTACAATGTCGGAAAACGAATTCATCTGTGCTTGCCAACGACAACTGGCCGTAATGGGGTCAAAAAGAGAGTTCCTATGTTATCATCTTCTATTGCTACAACTGCTGACGCCAAACTAATTAAGCGCTTATGGCGATTGAAGCAACTGTCCAATTTTCACCTCTCACCCATTCAAGGTAAAAAATGTTCCCTTCAATATTATAATTAATATTTATTTTTCTAAATATTTATAATGAATAATAATAGCACGGTTCCTATAATAAAACCTCATAAATCAGCAGAATATGAGTTCCAACAATCAAAATACGATGTAGCACCAAGAATACCATTTTCCCAAATTGTAGTCGGACCGAGTGGAAGTGGAAAATCTATTTTATTACAGAATATGATATTAGATATTTACCGCGGTTGTTTTCAGAGAGTGTTCATCTTTTCAGCAAGTATCCATGTTGATAGCGTATGGCATCCAGTAAAGGAATACATAGAAAAAACATTAAAAGTAAATCCAAAGAAGGA